>PVKB01000162.1:158407-175713 GCA_004027205.1 Ctenodactylus gundi | reverse complement strand
AGGGACCCCCCCAGAGCCGGCCACTGCCCCCATTCTCTTAAACAAGATGCCATCAGTGCCTCTGGGCCAGCCTCCGTCACCACCTCCCGTGCTGATCATTCCTCAACTGCGGAGGGCGTGGTAGGGCGAAGGCCGCAAAGTAGGGTGCGCGGAGGAACTCAGCCCACCCCTCCACAGGGTCCGCGAGGCTGGCCGGAGGGAACCGCTGCGTGGACGCGGCCGAGGCGTGCACGGCGGATGCGCGATGCCAGCGGCTCCGCACCGAGTACGTGGCGCAGTGTCTGGGCCGGGTGGCGCCCTGGGGCTGTCCGCGTGCTCGCTGCCATCGTGCCCTGCGTCGCTTTTTTGCCCGTGGGCCGCCTGCGCTCACACACGCGCTGCTGTTCTGCCCGTGCGCGGAGCCCGCGTGCGCCGAGCGCCGGCGCCAGACCTTTGTGCCCGACTGCGCTTTCTCAGGACCCGGACATTCGCCACCGTCCTGCCTACAGCGCTTGGACGCCTGTGAGCAGAGCCGGGTCTGCAGGTGCGCAGTGCGGGTGGGCGGGGCTGCGGGGCTGCGGGGCGGGGCAACGGGGCTGCGGGGCGGGGCACTCGCCCAGTCACCGCTCCGCCCCCCGCGCACAGGCCCCGCCTCTTGGCCTTCCAAGCCTCCTGCCAGCCGGTCCCCAGTGCCACTGACGGCTGCCTGGGCTACCAGGGCCCCAGCTGCCTGCGCGCCTACGCGGGCCTCGTGGGTACGGATAGTTGGGCTTGGGGCGTGGGCAGGGCCTCTCTGCCCCATGGTGGGCCGATGATGCCAACCTCGGGGTTCCCTCAGGCACAGCTGTTACCCCCAACTACGTGGACAACGTGAGTGCGCGCGTGGCGCCCTGGTGCGACTGCAGAGCCGGCGGAAACCGGTGGGAAGAGTGCGAAGCCTTCCGGGGGCTCTTCACAAGGAACCGCTGCTTGGGTGAGGGGAGGCACAGGGCCAGGCTTGTCCCCCCCCCCCGCACCCCACCTCCCCGCCCCACAGCTACCCAGCTGGTGGGAGCCCATCCATTTTGGAGGGAAACCGAGGATCTTTGTGGTAGCCACGCAGGAACACTCCCCCTTCATCCTCGCCCACACACCTGTTAGTGGGAGATTCCGCGCAGGCTGTCTCTGGAGACCAGGTCACAGACCCCAAGCCCAAAAGAAGCAAGGCTGGTGTTCCTTATGGGAGAGAACGGGAGATAAAACAGGTTTAGAAGACCGGGAATTGAACAAGGCGAGACTCTTTTGATATATCTGAGTGGGTTCCCTCTGCAGGGCTGGTCCCAGCAGCCGCCACTTGCCACCAGGGACCCCAGTGGTCCAGGAGTTAGGGTGACCCCAGCCAGAAGCCTGACTGCAACTTTCTGAGTTAACTAACTCCAAGCCTTTTTGTATTCATCTGCACAATGGGGTGTATTTGACATCCTTGTTACCCCTGAATAGGCCCATCCTGTCCCGGAAGCTATTCCTTGCAGATACTGGGGATCTCTGTCCCCAAGAAGCTGGACCCTGTGCTAGGGTTTTCCAGCCAAGTTCTCCCTGGTCTCCTCCCCATAGATGGTGCCATACAGGCCTTTGACAATGGGTGGCTCTCAATCCTGCAAGAGCCTGGGATCAATCTCCTAGAGGTAGGTGCAGGGAGGGGACAGTGAGCTGGGAAGTCCCACCCTGCCTTCTTCCACATCTTTCATTCGAGGCAATGAGATGGAGGAGCCAATGGCCTGGGAAGGGGGTGCAGGCCGAGAGCAGTGCCAGGCTACTGCCTCAAGTCCCCACTCTGTTCCCACCCTAGGTGTCCATTGCAGCGGGGCCACTGGAGGGGGGCTCCCTGCTGTCCTTATTCCCTGTCCTGGCCCTCCAGGCTCTGCTCTAATGGAACAGCAGACCTCAGACAACACAGCCGGCTGCCCAGCAGCCGATCTGCCCACTGTGAAAGGACTGGCTTGCCCTTTCTGCTGCCCTTTGTAGGGCTGGCCACCTGTGTGCCTGTGAGTGAGGATTGGAGGTGGGATCCTGACTGCAAAGCTCCTTCCATTCAGTAGGCTTTTAATTCAAGGTCCCCCCTTTATTCCACAGACATTGAAACAATGGGGGGGGGGGGATGGCGACGACAGCAGAGGGTCATGTTTGTTATGAGGACTCATTAGGGCCCCAGATCTCCTAGAAAAGGCCAGAGACCATCTGGACTCCTAGAAGTTAGGAATCTGCGTCTACCTCCCAAGCAGATTACACCCAAAGAAATGCATCTGAAAAGGCTTACAGGCAAGACTGCCCCTACCACCACATCCTTCCAGGGCACTCTCACGGGAGGACATTGCCACCGTCCACCTGTGCCCTAGGACTAAGGTTGGCACTGTGCTTCCTGTCCACAGTGTGCTCCCGGGTGGGTACCACCTAGATGAGTGAGAATCCAGTCCCTGTCCTGTCCCTGACCTTTCGCTGGCCTCAGCCTCCCTGGGGTTTTCACCCCTGGACTAGGAAAGGCACCTAAGCTCAATAAACCCGCAAGCACCAAGACTGACAGTGTTTTCATGTCCTCTGTGTCCTGGGAACCTGGAGACCAGGGGCTGCCACCAAGTGTGCCCTGCTGGCCTGTGGCCTCAGATGGTTCTATCTGCTCTCCTGCAGATGCCAGAATGAATCAACACCTGGGGCCGAGTGACAGGGATTTCCTTTGTTTCTTCTTTGCTTCTCTGTTTGCAGATAAACTACATTTCTCAGGCCAGCTAACACACAGTAGGCAGTGTGACTTGGCGAGTGCGCCTGGCAATGTTCAATTACAGTTCTAGGGTCAGAGATGTAGGTCTGTGATGGAGTACATGCATGAGACCCTGAGCTCAATCCTCAGCACTGGAAAAATATTAATAAATAAACAACTGGCAGCCCTGTGAAGGAGACTGGGGCAGAGAAGGTAGACTACTGGGGTCCAGACGCTAAGCCTGCTTCTTCATGGGCACTGTGGCAACTCTCAGTGAGTGAGGGAAGGGTCACCATGTCTCTGGGCCGCCCCTTCCCAAATCGAGAATTGAGATTTGGTGAGGTCTATGAGGCAGGCTGAGGTGGAGCCTCTCGGTGCCCTGCTCAGGGACCTCTCTAGTCCAGTGCCACCTGTCCTTTGTTGCAGGGAGTGGCTGCTACACCAGGTCACAGCTGGACTGTTGTCTAGAGAACCACCACCCTGTGAGGGTGCCTGGTAGCTTCCGCTGTGCCCCTGGCAGCTGCAGCCAGGACGGATGTGGGTAGGAGTCTGTTTCCCGTTCAGGCTCCAGAGCCTACGGAACCAGCCTGCAGGTCTCCTCTGGCTGAGACCACTGCCCAGCTCAGCACCTGCCTCTGCCCATCCTGCATCCTTCACCTACAGGCGCTCCTGAGGGATTTCCTTTCATAAATTAGCATATGAGAACCCCTCTCAGGGGCACAAGAAACTTTCCCCCTTCCATCAGTTCTCTCTTCACTTGACTGGTTGTTTCCTTTGCTGTGCAGAAACTTTATAATTTGATTTAATCTCATTTGTTGTTTCAATTGTGTTTTATTGAGGAAGTTCCTGCCTATGGCTACGTCTTCAAGGGCTTTTCCTATTTTACCTTCCAGAAGGTTCAGTGTTTCCATTTTAACATCTAGATCTTTGATCCATTTTGATTTGATTTCGGTACATGGTGAAAAATGTGGGTCTAGTTTCATTCATTTGCATGTGGATAAGCAGTATTTGAGGCAAAAATGGTGAAATTGCCGCATGGCTGTTGTTGGTCCCAAAGATATAGCCACATGTTAATCCCTGGAACCTGCTAATGTTACCATAGATAGAGGCAAAAGCTATGACTAAGTTATGGATCCTGAGAGGAAGTGCTCATTCTGGGTACCTGCATGGGTCCTACATGCAATCACATGACTCTTTGTAAGAATGGTGCAGAGAGAGGCCAGGTATGGACACAGAGAGGACAAGAGATGTAAAGACAGGCAGAGGTTGCAGTGCTGCAGCCATAAGCCAAGGGATGACAGGAGCCACCAGGATGTAGAGGAATCAACACACAGATCCTCTCCAGAGCCTATAGGGAGCACAGCCCGACCCACACATCCATATCAAACTTCTGGCCTCTAGCACCATGAGCTGACTTGTTTTAAACCGCCAAAACTATGGTAATTGCTAAAGCAGTCTGATGAATCTGGTTGAGTTGCCCAAGGTTGTTAGAATTTGGTTTCTGTTGTTTCTATACCAAAGGGCTTGGTTTGTACACAGTGGCAAGTCTGGCCAGTTGCCTTAAGGCTGAGTCTGGCTGTGGCCCCTGAGATTGCATCTGACTGTCATGTCAGCCTCTGTGTCCTGCCAGGTAGCGATGACTCTCCTGTGTACACTCTGGGAGGCTGCAGTCCTGGCCTTGGACTATACTGTGTGGCTGAACCTCTATCACCTGTTTCCAATGTTTATTTCCCAGCTGACAGGTGGCTGGAGGTGGGGCGGGGCAGAAGGGCAGGTGCTGGAAGTGCCTATGGATTTATTGGTGGAAACTTCACGGCTCATGAATGCACTCCTGGCTTGGAGCCCAGTAACTAGATGCAAAGCCAATGTGGAAACCACTCACTGTCCATCCTTTCTCTCACCCTCCCCAAGGGAGTCAGGTTAAGCTCATAGAACCAGCTGTTCCTGATGGCCAGGAGCACAGCAGTGGTGCAGGACTTCCAGAGATGCGTCCCCGGCCAGCTGGCAGTTTGTCAGGGAAACTGGAACACCTAGGAAAGGGGCTGGTCAGAGATGAGGCCCCATCTTGCTGGGCCACAGGCCCGTGAAGCCCAGAGTGGGAGGGGGTGTTGTGAAGCTGCTCTACCAGGAACAGGTCACCTCAACCCCAAATGAACCTTCAGATCAAGGCTGAAGATACACAGAAAAAAAATATGAATACTTACGCCAGTAAATAAAATATACATACAGCATGATAGTGCATGGCTGTCATCCCAGGCAATCCCAGGAGGCTGAGGCAGGAGGAGCACAAGTTCAAGACTAGCCAGGGCAACTTAGTGAGACCCTGTATCAAAATAAAACATAGTTTGTAACAAGGTCTGAGAACACAGGCCATTGGTACAGCTCTTGCCTACCATGTGTGAGGTGCTTGGTTTAATTCTCAGCACCACTGTCTTAGTTACTTTTTTGTTGCTATGACTCAATACCTGACGTGCACAAATTTGGGAGGAAAAGTTTATTTTGGCTCACAGTTCAGAAGGTCTCAGTCCATTTGTGGGTGGGTGATTGGAAAATGGTGGAATCACATGCTGGGGCCTCAGAGCCAGAGCTGCAGCCAGTGCTCCAGAGGTATCATGGCAGAACACAGACCAGTCTGGGAGGAAGGAGGATGATGGAACCAGCACATCCCCTTCCAGGTCACAGGTCAAACCCCCAGTATCTGCCCCTTTCAGCCAGGCCCCACCTCCCAACACTACATAGTTCCCATAGTACTTGTGGCTTCTGGGGGACACTCCAGATCCGAACCACAACAACCACCAATAAATTAATTACTAAACTAAATTAAATGTTCAAACTCAAGAGGATGAATTAAGCGCATGAGAAGGAAAAGCTTACGCAGGGAACTTGGCAGGAGTGCTGAGCCCAACTATGATCAGAACACTTCGTATGGTCATTGGGACCGGCTGGTCTAGTCCCTTCCTTCTACTGGGGACACAGGGAGAAAAGAAATTCTTACCAGGCATGACACACTTGTATGCACAGCCACAGGCTGTCTGTTCAGATGTGACCTACGCACGTGTGTGGGGCTGAAGACTCAGACATCATCAATGACATTACTATTGGCAACAGAATTTTCCAAATCGATGGCCAGAACATGGCTAAACTTTTAAGAAAGCAAAGTTCAGTCTTCCCTCGATGTAAAGAGCAGTTGCATTTTTGAAAAACTGCACATTAAGCTCCCAAGGGTTTATGTGAAAATGACTGCAAACGCATTATTTTTCATCTACATAACTATCCAACAAGACACCTGGACATTGTGGGTCAGTTCCTCATTGGGCGGGACCGTCTTGTGCATCCCAGGATGTCTTCCTTCAAGTCAAAGCCACACTTTGCCCCTCAGTGTGACAGGACTGCCACATGTTTCCGAAATGTTTCCTGGAGCAGTACTGTGTGTTGGGAACTACTACCCAACGTGTCCCAGCTCTGCCTTCAAATCTACTGCTGCTGTTGGGTGTGCTTCCTCCAGCCGCGCCAGCTGCTTGGTCAGTGTCCAGATGCGCCAGGCACACTGCCACCCGAGGGCCTCTGCACCTGCTGCTCTGCTTGGAATACTCTTCACGGGACATTTGTCCTTGTCCTCCTCTCAGCTCTCTGCTCAGCTGTCACATCAGAACGGCCTTCCCCAGCCAAGCCACAGAGTTAGGGAGCAGCTCCCCAGCACTTCCTACCCGACTTTTATACCCTCCACAGGACTGAATATCTAACATTTCATGTGTTACCATAACCCACATGAGACTGAACTCCTCGAGGACAAGAGGTTTTTTTTTTTTTTTTTCTGTTTTGGCTCCTGAAAATCTCAGCTTGGCTCTGTTGTGCTTGAGAAAAAAAGTTGTTGAAATGGTCTGATGAGTAAATCCAGAGGAACAAAGAACTCACGCAGGCAGGGTGAGATGAGAGATCTCTGTCTCCTGCCTTGGGTCTACAGTGCTGTGCTCCACAGTCACCCAGGGACCCAGGCTCCTTTGATTCTGTTCCATCACCATCTTCCACACGGAGACATAAGGTTGGTGGACAGTGGAGACACATCCTTAAGAGCTTTGACAAGGCTGTGGCATGTCATTCACTGGTACGGGCTGATCATGTGGCTCCAAAGTGATGCCAGGGGCCTGGGCAGTGCAGGAGAAGGTGGGGCCTCAAGAGGAGGAAATGGTGTGGTGAGCAGCCAGCCAGTCGTGGGCACAGTTTGCCAAAATCCACGTCACTCCTCCATCCCCACGTGAAATGCAGACACCTTTTCCTAGGGGGACAGTGCCAGCCCCATGCCACCGAGACCTTTGGATGATGCTGTCAGTTAGCAGCCCACCCTCCTCATGGCGGACACGCATAGGTGAGGCAGGGCAAGGCTTGTTCAGATGCTCCCCAGAGCCGGGAGGAGGAGATGCCAGGTGTGGAGTAATCTTTCCAGCACCTCACTTTTCAAATCCTGCTGTCCTGCCCTGTCCTCGGGGCCACACCTCAGCTGGCGTTGGGTTGTAAGTTCTCCCTGGACACATCTTTCACAACTGTCTTCCTGTGTCGGGGCTATTGAGGGCTTCCTCAATAGACAGAGGCTTTTTTTTTTTTTTTTTGACAAGGTCTTGCTCTGTAGTTCAGGCTGGTCCTGAACTTGCTGTGTAGCCCAGGCTGACCTCAAACTCAACAGCAATCCTCCTGCCTCAGCCTCCTGAGTGCTGGCATTACAGGTGGGCACCACCATGCTCAGCTTCTGCTTTTGTTTTAAAGGCCATGCTAATGGTTTCTTAAACTTACCGCACTCTTTTTTTTCTTGGCAGTGCTGGGCATTGGATGCAGGACCTGTGTCAACGCTCTAACACTGAGCTCCACTCCCAGCACAAACTCACTACACCTTTCCTGTATTTCTTTTGCTGCCCAAGTAGAGACTGCGCTCTTAGTTCTTTCGCGGAGAGTTCTCACGTTGGCTTTATTCTTCAGTCCCCTCGGGATGGTGGCCTGCGGTTACCAGGCCCAAGAGGGAGACCATCCCTCCCATCCAAGTTGCGTCACATGGCCAGTGGCTGCCTCCCAGGTCTTCATTGCTCACTAGCACCCCCTACTGTCTGGGAGCTAGAAGCATTTGGCTTTTCCTACACTGCTAGGCCCTGGGCTCCGCCCTCTGGCGCCTCATCCTGGCCGTTACTTTCTGCTTGTGAACTGGCTCTTTTTAGAACTCAGCTCCTTCTCACCTTACTAAAGAAGCAATGGCAACTGTCATAGGCCTGTTCTCTTTCTTCCAGCTGTCCCTCTCTAGAGTCCATTGTAAAGAACCTAACAACCTTCCCAGATGTTTTGCTGCTGTCAGCGATTTCAGCTGTCCTGCCCACATCTTTTTTTTGTAACTGCCCACCACCTGGTCACTAAGCCAATGCTAACAATGCCAAGTGTTGTTTTAGGTTTGGGTTACGGGTACACTGCACTTCAACATACCGATTTGCAAAATAAGAAAAGCTACCTGTAGTGACAAAGGCCCTAACGTCAGTAAGAGTTGGCCTGTCTGGCTGTGATGCTAGCTCCAGTGGGAACTTGCTGGTCAGGGGGTTTGCATCTCAGTGGTGACTCACTCAGGGACCCGTGTTCCCTACAACATCTCGAACATGTGGCCTCCTGGCCGAATACCACATGGAAGCATTTCATGTATCAAGTTTGGAATTGGTATTAATCACTTTTTCAAGTATTTCATGGCCATGACCCTGTTTGGCCCCAATCTAACTGGCAAGAGCGCTGGGAACTACTGACCTGTGAGTCCAGTGGCTTGTCTATGGGAGTCCCTGCCTCCTGTTGTGTTTCCTACCACTCTCAATGACTTCACCCTTCTGAAACTGAGCCCCAGCCATCGGCACTCTGTACCAGGACACTGAAATGCCCTGCCCTAACCCCTTTCAGAGGGAGGAGAAGGCTGGGCATGCAGAAGGGCTTCAAACAAGGTTTTGTGAATGCAAATAACCTCACCTAAACTTCAAGACCAGTGACAACACTGTAGCCACAGAGGATGACACCAGAGCGCCAGCCTGGGGAGGGGGGGTAAATGGAAGGATGGCTGCCGAGCATTGGGAAGGGCCTTGAAAACTGAGGGGAGGGCTGTGGGAGCCACCACCAGTCACTGACAGGATGAAAACTTGGCAGAGAAAATGCTGGGTGCTCACCAAATCTGTTAGATGTTGCTGCTGGACCCATGGTTCTGGCAGCTAAGAAAAGTCAGACATGTGGGAGCCCATGACGGGACAGAGAAGAGAAAGGGGCAACTGAGGCAGCAGCGTGGGCATGGCCCTACATGTGGCCTCCAGCTGGGCATCTGTCAACGCTCAGACCGCAGACCTAGGCCTTGCCCCTCAGCTCTGTCCCCTCACAGGCAGAGCAGCTCTTGGATACACCCAGGCTACTATCGGACATCTGCGCAGGGCTCTCCAGGCTCCCCCCGCTCCAGTGCTGGGCTTTACCTTGGAGAGGAGGGCGCGCAGTTTTACACCTTTCTTCCTCGGGGCAAAAACCATGATTTAAAATTTCACAATCAGAACAAAAACCACATTTTACCAGACCTACTTTTATTTCAGAAGGAAGTTTGTATTATAGTATTTACCTTTGTCTATATACAAGTGCTTCACATTTGTGTTTAAAATGCACAGACCTCCCTTAATTCTCTTATTCCTGCTTAAATTAGCTGTTATTTTACAATACAAAAAATACCAAAAATCGCAGTCCTAAATGTATGTATAACACCCACGATCCCAGGAATGAAATAGTTTACAATACTTACTCCATATTTACATGAGTGCAGTAGATGCTAAATTATACATATTAACAAACTAAGCTTGAATCCAAACAAAAACAAAAACAGAAAACCGTAAATAACTATAAAACAAAAACATTTCCAGAGCCAGAATTAGTTCAACAAAACAGGCTTCACTGTGTTCAGAATGTTTTGTGCACAGACTCGGTTACTGAGAGTGGATCCCATTATTGCCTTTGTAAGAGAAGGTGCCACTTTCCCTTGGAGCCCCAGAGCGCCCCCTTCAGGCAGGAGCCAGAGCTCTGTTGTCTCCACTCACCAGGGGCAGGTCTCAGCAGAAGCCAT
Organism: Ctenodactylus gundi; assembly: GCA_004027205.1. Taxonomy (NCBI): domain Eukaryota; kingdom Metazoa; phylum Chordata; class Mammalia; order Rodentia; family Ctenodactylidae; genus Ctenodactylus; species Ctenodactylus gundi. The sequence continues at coordinate 165,892 of PVKB01000162.1, read as the reverse complement.
CCTGGAGATGTATGGTTCGAGCCGAGTTCGGCCAATGGGTCAACACTTTGGATTTCTGAAAGGGTGCTGATGACAGGAGGTCTTCATGGTTCTACCCTCAGGATGGCCATGTCTCACCACAAGGAAAGATCTGGGTGACAAGGCTGTGAGGCAGTTAGACATTCCTGTAGTTCTGAAGAGCTACTGTCATCTCCATTGCTGCCACAGCATTGGCTCGGTGGGCAAGTGCTCGAGAACTATTTGCTGGATGAAAGGAAGAATGCAGGGAAGAAGGATGAAGGGTGTTCGTGAGAGTGACGCTGTTCCCTTGAGGAAGTTAATCACCTCTCCACCCACACCGAGTTTTAGAAGCAGTGAGATGGGCCCTAGAAGGGAAATGTCCTTTTCCTGTCCTGAGGGCTCCAGACTTGCTTCTGCAGATTTCCCAGTGTGCCTCCAATCTCACAGCTGAGGCCTTACCCACAGGTGCTCCAGAATTTCTTTTTACTGCCAGCTTTCATCCAGGTCAGGAAGCAGGGCTGCCTTACCTGCACACCTCCTCCCATCTCTACCTCTCAGGGAAGGGCACGGCCCTCCCCCAGACAAGAGAGAGACAGGAAATGGAAGAAGGCAGGTCTGTAGAAGCTTCCGGGGGAAATGGAGGTGTTCCTAACAGGCAGGCCTCCCCGTGCCCAGCAAAGACTGTGCTCATTAAGAATTTAGTCAAAGCCACAACCAAGTGCCGCTGGAGAACTCCTTTTGGGAGTTCATTTCTACAAGTTACAGTCTCTGAATTTAAAGACCAGAGAAACATCTCTCAGGAAGGGATGGTTACTCCTTGCACCCCTGAGTCCCAAGGGCTTCCAGGTCCCCAAGGAGCTCACAGAGCTGACAACAGCGACAAACGCTGCTGCTTCTGGAGTCTCTTCACACACTGCAGGAGTCTTCCGAGGAACTGACAGATTAGTCCTGTTTCAAGTTATCTAGCTGGAACAAAACGCAGTTGTACACATTAGTGTCATGGTAGCCTGGATCTTGGCTTCATTATGATTTGAGAGAGGACTTTCCAGAACCTGGATACCCAGTATATGGCACAGAAACATATTAGGTGAAACTCAGATGTCATTACGTTTAATAAAAATACATCATGATATTTTTGTTTTATGTACACTCCAAATATGTGAACATTCTGGACACTACTGTATAGTTATATACAAGTGCAAGATCAACGTTTTCACAAGTATTTTATGTACAGGCTCTTCTGTGACACACGGTTACCCAGCGATGACACACTCCCTCTCTGGAGCTGGCTCTCTGCGGAGCTCTTCTTCCTCCGGCTGCTCCGTGCTTCTGTCCCTTCTTTGTCCCCAGCCTCTAGGAGTCTGTCCCCATTGGCTGCAGAGAAGTGGGTGGATCCAGCTGGTTTTTCACTGCTGAAGTAGAGTTAAACTTCCTTTTTCCTTCTTTTTTTAAAAAATAAACATCATCTTTAAGAAAAAAAAAAGACACAACCAGATGGCTGGGGGTCATGGTGCATACTGTTTCAAGGCATGGAATGAACATGGGGAAGAGACTTCTTTGACCAAGGAAATTTGGTCCTGTGAACAAAGAGGATCTTCCTCGTAGGAGAAGGCCAGGGCCTCCCTTTTTCTTCACGGAGAGGCCTCGTGGCAACCACAGGGGCCAAGGGCCTGGCCACTGCAGGCCTCTGGAGGGGCTACGTTCTAGCAGGGTTGTAGGGAGCTCCGAATGGGAGGGGTCTATTCTAGAACTGTCTGCTCTTTAAGAATGAGATGCCAGAGCTGTTCGAGAGGCAAGTGTACAGGTGAGGAGTCTGTGCATCAGTGTTTCACGGCTCCATGTCCATGGGGACATCGCCTAGGAGCTCCTTTCCAAGAGTGGGATTAGTGCGGGGTTAGAGAAAACAGCCCCTTCTCCAGGCCCGGCAGTCAGAGGTGAAATGCCGCTGTTTCTGCTCTTTTGAGTGTTAACTTCTCCAAGTCAGGCTTGAGCACTGCCGTGCAGAGGTGCAGCTGGGTGCTGCCAGAGCTGCAGGTGTTAAAGCAGGAGAGGGGGTGGGAGGCTGCTGTACAATGCAGGAATACCAAGCACCATAGATGGAAACGCAGCATCCAGGCAGTGTGCCCTGCATGAGGACAGCCAGGGACTGCCCCGCCCCTCTTGAATTTGGTCATTTTCCACTTGGCAGAGCGGCCCCTCCTTGTCCATCACTCCCGTGTGCTTTTCACCCTGATGAACAACCCCTGCCCTCACAGCCTCCAGCTTGGTCTGGGAGGAGAAAGGGTGGGCCAAGCCCTCTCCTGGGAGAAAGGGCTTACATCTCTATGTCCTTCTCCAGGCTCTGGGCAGGTGCTGCCCAACAGCAGGGAGCTGTCCCCTCCACCCACGCCTTAAGATGACACCAGGTTGAGAGTAGGCCACAGGAATGTGGAGCCGCACTCTGCCCAGGATCCCAACACACACAGTGCTCGCTTGCGCTCGGAGGAGAGACGTGACATGAGGAGTCCTTTCCTCTGTGATGTCCTGGCAGGAGGAGGCCGGCGGGCTGATCAAATATCAGGACTACAGTGACACTTGGCGGGAGCAGGTGGTGCATGGGGACAGCACCTTCTTGACAGTGTCCTTTTTGAGAACAATAAAAACAGGAGCTTTCACAGTTAGCTCATCTCTGCTTTTCTCAACCCCTGCTGCTAGGTCTTAGGGTGAAAAAATTAGTTCCTGGCTGCAAATTAGATTTTAGAAAAAGAGCAGACTGCCAATGGTAGCTATTTAAATTTTACAAGAATGTAGGAATGCAACTATGTAAAAACTTAGGCTCACTAACTTTCCAATTGCTAGATCTATTTAAAGTCTAGGCACTTAGTGTGTGTGTGTGTGTATGTGTGTGTGTGTGTGTGTGTGTGTGCGCGCGCGCGCGTGTGTGTGTGCGTGTGTGTGTGTGTGTTTGACTGAATGACAGAGGGAAAGAGCAGGGGAGAGAATTTTCAGATGGATTAAGACTAAATTAAGATGCTATAGAAAACATCTATTACATCCATTTGCGTTCTAAGCAACACTGCTGACCTTGACATTTAAAACAGCCCCCTTCTATCCTAGCTTGATGCAATTCACAAGAGATGGACCATTATTAATTCTCAACTAGAAAAAAAGCTATTTCCTGGAAGAAAGATATCGGCTGAAATTGTGCGAAAGTAAACAGCATATCTTTAAAAAAAGATAGCAGGCTTCAGATGAAAACAAGTAATTCATCTGACTAGTTTGTAAAGACCATGCTGCGGAACAACAGAAGACGTTGCCCAGTCAGTTGGCTTTTGTAGTTGAGACAGTCCCAAGAACAGTTTGCACAAGTGAACCCGGCGTCCTTCCTCTCCATGCTGGCCTCCTCCAGCAACAAGCGGACCATCCCTGGACCTGTAGATAAATTAGTCATTCCCTATGCAAAAGTAAAAGTTAGGTGCTGGACACGAATGGGAGAAACCGTCAAAGAAAGCTGTGATCATGCAGATGAGTCGGATGCTTCAAGGGTTTCCAGTCTTCTGCCCCACACGGCACCGCTCGGTGTCCCTGCCTGCGCCCTCCCCTGCAGACGGCTCTGGTGGGCCACATGCCCTTGTGTGTGTGGGAGAGTCCCTGGCCCCAGCATCAAATGCAGGTTCCAGGCTGTGCAGGGGGCTGCTGCTTTCGGTTTCTCACGGCTCCTGACTTCTCTTTGTACACTATTGGCATCTGCTGAGAAATGTCCACCAGGGCGCTGGCCACAGCAAGACCTTGAGAGAACCCACAGAAGGGGACACATGTCAAGGAGCAGCTTGCTTTTGTTTTAAAATAATTTTAAAACTTCTTTTTTTTACATTTCCATGGTGTAAAAAATGAGCATACAGAGAACTCTTACTTCTCCCCGCTTCCCTCCTCCAGCTGGTTAATCTTCGTCCTATTTTTTCCAGGGTTTATTTATGAGAACGCAACTGTAAGTATATTTTTCTCCCTTCCCACTTCTGCCATAAAAGGTGTAGCCCGTCAGGAGATGCCCTGGACAAAGCTCTCTGCCCGCAGTGGGAGCATGGAACGAGACTGCAGCTGTGCAGTACGCGTGCCCTTCTCCCGCCTGCCTCTCGAATGGCAATAAGGAAAGGCAGCATGTTCTACCGGCTTTCAAGTCTGTGCCACATCCCTGGTCGGCTTGGTTATCTTTGTATCTACCCCATGATACAGAGGCAGGGTGGATTATGGGGCCAGGCCTTGGAACAAGCTAAGTTCTTTAACCTCACCATGTCTCAGTTTCACATTCATAGTGGGAGTGAGCTGACGTGGCCTCTCATCCCCCAACCTTTTGCTGTAGAAGAGAGGTCCCATTCTCTGTTCTGCTTTGTAATGAACCTGATGTTCATTGGGAGGTCAAGGTTATAGGGAAGCTGATCCCTAACATCGGAGGATGGTCAGCCAGGCTGAGGCCACCCCTAGGGAGTATCATTGTTATGCCACCTCTGTTGGGTCTGTAAAGTTGGGTGGAGGGTGGGTGAGCACTTAAGTGCCTGGCAGTGCCTGACAGCTGTTAATGGTACAGCAGAGCCAGATACTTTCGGCACCAGTTAAAAGGCAGGATAGGACTGCAGGGGCTGTGATAAGTAGTAGAACACTTGCCTAGCACGCAGCCAGGCCTTGGATTAGATTCCCAGTACCCTCAAAAAAGTTGGTGGGCATGGTGGCATACACTTGTAATCTTGGCTACTTATGAGGCTGAGGCAGGAGGATTCCATTTCAGGGCCAGCCTAAGCAACTTAGTGAGACTGTCTCAAAATAAAAGGGCTAGGATGTAGCTCAGTGATAGAGTGTTTGACTACATGTACCAGGCATTGGGTTCAATTCCAGAATCACACATATATACACAAAAAAGGATGTGTGGAAGGATCGGCAAGGGTGGCTTCCCTGGTGGGATGGGTCTCAAGCAGTGATCAGGGCTTCACTAGGAGTCCCAGGGGGAGGAATCAGCTAAAGGCTGGGGCAGGAAAGCTACCACGTTGTGAACTTGTCACTCTCCTGGGCCTACCAGGCACCGTTGCTACTAGTGAGCATCATGTTTGCTGAGGCATGCAGTGGCAGGAGATATGTGCTGCAGTGTCAGGTCACGGGGCCATGCTGTCCTCAGCACTGGCCAGGCTGGGTGAAGGCCCAACTCCAAGGATCCGGAGGTGAGGTAAAGACAACACTCTGTGCTCTTGCCAGGCCCATGCCTCCCGTGTGAGATCATAGTTCCTCACTGCTCCATAGCAAGGTTGGATGGCCTTCTGGTGTGCAGGTGCACCAAGAGGAGTAGCCCAAGGCAAGGCACAAACCCCAGGGATGCTTTCCTCTCAGGCTGTAGGTCTTCCAAGGCTAAGGAAATCCTCACCTGCAGGATGACTGCAACTGAAAGTTGTCTAAAACGTTCCTATTGCTTGAGGCATCCACACAAAGCACCTCGTGATTAATCAAGTTTATTTCCAAAACTGTATCCTATATTGTCTTGTGCTCAAAATAAGAAAATATTTATATAGATTATCATTCACATATTAGATGGAAAAGTATACAAAACATTGCTAAAGTATTACGCAGTAAGCTGTAAAAATGATGTGAATAATTTTCAGAAATCTCCTTTATGCTGTTATAATGATCGTGCCATTTATTTATTTATTTACTTTTTTTTTTGAGTCAGGGTCTTGTTCTGTAGCTCAGGATGGTCCTGAACTCACTAGTATAGTCCAGGCTGGCCTTGGATTCAGGACAATCCTCCTGCTTCAGTCTCCTGAGAGCTGGAGTTACAGATGTGCACCACCACACCCAGCTTCCTGTTGTGCTGGGGAATCAAACTCAGGGCCTTGTGCTTGCAAGGTGAGCATGTTAGCCGCTGTGCTATTCCTCCAGCCCAGCATATTAACTTATTTTCTTTCTTTCTTTCTTTTTCTCTTTTTTATTTTTTCGTGAGACAAGGTCTTTCTTGTTCTGTAGCCCAAGCTGGCCTCGGACTCAGGACAATTCGCCTGCCTCAGCCTACTGAGTGCTGGGATTACAGGCGTGTGCCACCATGCCCAGCTTTATGTGCTGCTGGTGAATTAAATTCAGGGTCTTGTGCTTACAAGGCAAGCACTTTAACTGTTGTGCCATTCTTCTAGCCCCTGAACCTTATGTTTAAAATAGAACGAAAAAGCAGAAGAAATGAAGTAGGGCTAGGGATACCATTTGAGTGCTATCAGCTTTGAGGTGCGGAGTAGGGGCAGGGGCATGGAGGTGACGAGTAACAGGAGCACATGGGGCAGACGGGGAGAAAGCCTAGACTCAGGGGCAAACCAGGAACAAGACAGAGAGGGCACATCAGAGCCACATGGGATCAGAAACATCAGCAGCAGGGGCCGAGGAAGATGTCTGAGGGAGGCTAAGGAAGCTAGGAGAAGCTAGGCTGTGAGGAGAGCCCGGACTCCTCCCCACGAGAGGAATGGAAACCTCAGGAACACAGCTTGGGGATACAACGACCATGGGATTACCTGACCAAATCCTTGTCACAGCATGAGGCAGATACCAGCCAAGATCACTTTCACAACCCATTCTCTATGAAGAAGAAGGCTCTTTCTGTCAAAGGAACATTTGTCCTGAGCTCCCACCTACCCACCTACTCACCTGACTGCCCAGGAGGAGGAATTCCACCCAGGCCCCGAGGGAGCCGCACAAACACCGAGAGGACAGCAGCTTTGTTGCCAAAACATGGCTCCAGGGCAATGGGCTTGGGAACAGTCTGATGGAAGAAAACAAAGAATTACTGAAGCAATGTGTTCCTCACATTTCAGCCTAACCAGGCACCTCATGGTCACTGATGCGCATAACCACTGATATCTTACAGTGTTCAGGACACACCACGAGGGGTATGGCCCGGCTGGCTGCCATCACGCCAGGGCCCCACCTCCACCTTCCCAAGGATGGCCCGAGCTGCTGTGAGAGGACCACGTCTATGTGGCTTCATCCGGGCTCTGCACTTTTATTCAATTTGAAATGCTAACTCACATTTGTAGGACACAGACTGGCACCAGGTGTTATAATAGATTTGCCAGATAGTTCTGCATAATGGATCACACAAATACTGTGGGATTACAGAGACTTTTTAAAAATATTCAAGCATATTTCAGCAGTCCTCAGGTACCATATAGATAAGCCCACTAGGTAAGTGTTTATAACAGTGGGGTAGCTCTTGGGGTGCACTTGGCTTCAGAAAGTATATCTTCATTTTCTATTGCTGTTTTAGATTTGCTAAGACATTCTCTGTATTAGTTTCTTTCGCTGTGTAGCTAATTACCACAAAGTCTGTTGTTTAAAGCAACACCTACTGATTATCTCACAGGTTCATAGGTCAGAAGTCTGCTTGCAATACAAGCCTCACGCCCCCCCCCCCCCCCCCCCCCCCCCCCCCCCCCCCCCCCCCCCCCCCCCCCCCCCCCCCCCCCCCCCCCCCCCCCCCCC
>PVKB01000162.1:0-158307 GCA_004027205.1 Ctenodactylus gundi | reverse complement strand
TATAACCAGGGGATAGAAAGCAGGGGCTACCTTAAGAATTCTGCCTACCATACTCATTAAGTATGTCATCAATTTCTTCAATCTGGCTGAAGGAAACAATTTGCAGTCACTCCTTGGCTGTGGCACAGGGAATGGACCTGACGGGTGGAGTGGCAGTGGGGAGGGACTCAGTTAGGAGCAACCGCAGGAATCCAGGTGAAGCTGAGCACCGTGGCATCTGCCTGTAATCCCGGCACTGTGGTAGGCCGAGGCAGGAGCAACACAAGGTCAAGTTGCAGCTGGGCAACATAGTGACTTAGCAAGACCCTGTCTCAGAATGAAAACTAAAAGTGTCTGGGAATATAGCTCAATGACAGCCGTGGGCTGGATCTTTAGCACTGCGAACTAGTTAGCTCAACAATCGAACAAAAACCCAAGGATGTGCTGTTTAAAGGAGGTTTTTTAAAATATGAGAACATAGAGGAGTTGAAAATTGAAAGAATGGTTTAACAAAGTAAGCCCTGAAAATACAGCTATAGCAGCTTTGATGTCAAAATCTGACAAGGCATACAGAAGAAGAAAGAAAATAAGAATAACTGCAAAATCTTAAAATCCTAACAAAGAGAATGAAGCATATGCTATAATTATACTGTAATATGACTCCTGAAGTTTACTGCAGAAATTTAACTATGGCCCATTATTAGGAAATATATTTAAAAATTTCTCACATAACTAATTCAAAATGTAAAAGATGATTATTTAATGATATTAGAAAATTATAAAAGTCATGATTTTTTGCGTTAAAATGCACTTACTGGGGAATAATTACTGAGTATTTACTAAGTGGTAGGCCTTCTTCATGACACTACAAACGAAATAGTTTAACAGAATGCCGATGCTCGTGAAGCTCATGTGGCTGGCACACGTGATGTGCAATGGGGAAAGAGTCAGAGAACTCTGGGGGCCTAGCTGTATGAGAAATGGAGCTGTGTGGAGTGGCGCAGGCTGGCCTGCAACCCAGGACTCTGGGAGTCTGAGGCAGGAGAAACATAAACTCAGGTTCCAGGGTTGGAGGAACAGCACAGTGGTTAGAGCACTTGTCTAGCAAGCACGAGGCCCATGAGTTTGATTCCTCAGCACCATGTAAACTGGGTGTGGTGGTGCACACTCGTAATCCCAGCACTCAGGAGGCTGAGACAGGAGGTTTTCATGAGATTGAGGCCAGCTTGGGCTACATAGTGAGACAGTGTCTCTGAAAACAAACAAACAAATAAATTCAAGTTCCATTTGAGTAATTTGGTAAAATTTATTCAAAAGAAAAAATTTAAGAAAGGGCTGGAGACGCAGCTCAGAGTGAAGCCCCTGGGCTCCCCCCTGTACAAGAAGCAGCAATGTGAGGCTCAGGTGCTGGAAAATACTGTCAAAGACAGCAGATCTGCTGACAGACTGGATGTCCAGCAACCGAAGAAGGAGAGTGAGAGCTAGTCAAGATCAAGTTCACGGTTTGGGCTTGAGCCAACAGAATGATGGGGCGGTATTTGCAAAGTGAGAGAAGATACCCAGAGGAGCAGGTCTGGGGGAATATCCTGACCCTAGTCTGCATGCGTGAAGTGTGAGACGGCTGCAGAGACATCCAGCAGGGATTGTAGGCAAAGGACTGTGTCTGTGAACTGTGGGCTCACAGGACTGGCCGGGTGGAGGGGATCACAGGCTTTGAACCCATAACCTACAGGATTGCCAAAGGGCAGGTGCAAAGACACACAAGGCTGAGGACCACACCCAGGCTCCCCCACACGGGCTGACATGCACGTGGAAGAACACCTGCTGGGTGTGAGCGCAGCCCGGATGCTGCCTCAGCCCCCAACCCCGCAAACGTGCTGCTGGCAAACAGTGTGACTCAATACTTAGGGCCTATTTGCTTTAATTCCACAAATGCTTATTATTTTGTCAAGACAATGACTGTTTAGATTTAGGACTGTGGCTAATGATTTTATTTTATTTACTCACTATTCCTTCTTAGTCCATCTTTCTTGAGCAATTTTTCTGCTTCTGAGTATGTTTCAACATTTCTTTTACTAAAGAGGTAAGTTTGTTGGTGGCAATTTCTATTTTTATTCTAATCTAAACATGTCTTCATTTCATCCTTGTTCTTTAAAATTTCCTGCAGGGCACAGTAGGCAAGTATTCCACTACAGGGCTTCCTGATCTAAAAAAAAAAACACTGTGACAAAAATCTGTGGGCTGCACTCTCACCACTTTTATTCAACATAGTCCTTGAAACACTGGCTATAGCAATCAGACAAGAAAATGAAATAAAGGGAATCTGCATTGGAAAGGAGGAGGTCAAACTTTCCTTATTTGCAGATGATATGATTGTCTATATGAAAGACCCAAAAACTCCACTATGAAACTCCTAGAAATAATAAAAAAATTTAGCCAAGTCTCAGGATACAAAATTAACACTAAAAAATCCATAGCATTTCTATACACTAACAATGAACTTATTGAGCAAGAACTCAGAAAAACATTTCCATTCTCAATAGCTCAGCAAAAAATTAAATACCTAGGAGTATTCCTAACCAAGGATGTGAAGGACCTATATCAAGAAAACTACAATACATTGAAGAAAGAAGTCACAGGAGACATTACAAAATGGAAAGGCATTCCCTGCTCTTGGATAGGCAAAATAAATATAGTCAAAATGGCTATACTACCGAAACTGATACATAGATTCAATGCAATTCCTATCAAAATACCTACAAGTTTCTTCAAAGAACTTGAAACAACAATTCTTAAATTCATATGGAACCAAAAGAGACCACGAATAGCCAAAGCAATCCTAAGCAACAAGACCAAAGCAGGAGGCATTACAATCCCAGACATCAGGCTATACTATAAAGCCATAGTGGTAAAAACAATTTGGTACTGGCATAAAAATAGACAGATAGACCAGTGGAACAGAATTGAGGATGCAGAAACAAACCCAAATACCCTCAACTACCTAATTTTTGACAAAGGGGCCAAATCCACACAATGGAAAAAGGACAGCCTGTTCAACAAATGGTGCTGGGAAAACTGGACATCCACATGCAGAAGAATGAATCTAGTCACACACCTATCACCATGCACCAAAATCAAATCAAAAGGGATTAAAGACCTAAACATTAAAAATGAAACACTAAACCTTCTGGAAGACAAAGTAGGCAAATTTCTAAAAGACACAGGGGTAGGCAAAGATTTTCTTGGCAAGACACCAAGCGCAAAAGAAATTACCCCCACTATCAACAAATGGGATCTTGTCAAATTAAAAAGTTTCTGCACAGCAAAGGAAACTGTCAACATTGTAAATAAAGAACCAACAGACTGGGAAAAAAATATTCACCACCAACACCTCAGATAAGAAACTCATAACTAGAATACACAGGGAGCTGAAGAAAAGTAAGCTGACCAAAATAAAGGATCCTATTGAAAAATGGGCAAATGAAATGAAGAGGCAGTTCACTCACGAAGAAGTACAAAGGGCCAATAGATACATGAGAAGATGCTCAACATCTCTAGCCATAAGAGAGATGCAAATCAAAACAATGCTAAGATACCATCTCACTCCAGAGAGAATGGCTTATATCAACAAATCAAATAGCAATCCCTAGTCCCTGGAAACCTCCATTCTATTTTCTTTCTCTATGAATTTCACTCTCCTAGGCATGCCATACAAATGGAATTATGTGCGTTTTTTTCATATAGCTAGCATATTTCACTTAGCATACTTATAACCTATAACTATGGGATAACCTCAAAGTTTACCATGTGCAAGAATTTTCTTCCTTTTTAAGGCTGAATAATATTCCACTCTAGGTACATACTACATTTTATCTATCTATTCATCTATTGAAAGACACCTGGTTGCTTCTACTTTTTGCCTACTAGGACAATGCTGCCATAAATGCTGAGATATAATTATCTCTTAGAGATGCTGCTTTAAATTCTTTTGGTTATTTATCCAGAAGTGGAAGTATAAGATCATACAGTAGCTCTACTTTTAACTTTGTAATAAGCAGCAATATTCTTTTGGGGTTTTATTGTAGGTGTATCATTTTACATCTCCATTAAAAGTGTGCAAGGATCCCAATTACTTCACCATGCAGGTGATCTCTGGGTGGTTTTAAGATGTTCTCTTTGGAGTTTCTGCGGTTTCACTATAATAAGCCCAACTGTAGTTCTTCTCCTGTCTCCCGTCCTGCTTGCTTTCTTCAGTCCTGCTTAGGACACTTTTGCTCTAGAATCTGTACATGACGCACTCCACCGGTTCCGGATGCCACTCAGTCACTGAATCATTGAACCCTGCCTCCCCTTCATTCGTTCTGGCTCTCCTGTATCTCTGCTGCCTGCCCTCCGTATCCCCACTGCCCTCTTATCCTACTCAATGTCTGTCTGTCCCACAGTCTGTTGTTTCAGATTTCTACTCCAGTTCTTGAATTCTGTTCTCCTTTGTGTCTAATGTTATGTGTCCATTAACATGTAAAATGAATTATCTAAAAATGAGTTACTTATGTCAGACATTTCAACTTCTATATTTCTAATTTCTAGAAGTTGCATTCATTCTTTTCAGACCTACCTGTCCATTCTTCCTCCACCTTCACTACTTTTTTTATTAGTGCACATTGGTTGTACAGATTGATGTGTTTTATTCTGGTAGATCTGTACATGCATGTAATATACTTCAATCATTTCCTCCTGACTCTCATAGCTTCTTCATTGTTATGATTCCAACTTTTATTTCTTTATACACTTCCAATTAATAGCAGCATTATATTCTTTAAATGTCAAATCTGACACTTGCAGTCCTGTCTACAACTGCCATCTGCTGCTTCTGCGACCTCACATGCGGCGTGTCTGCAACTTATACTCAGTAAGCTGTGGTCGCCTGATCCCCAGTCATGGGAATCCTACACGGATTGGATGGTTTCCTGTGATAAAGATTTACACCCACTTGAGGGGGAGCTATGGTGTGTTACCTATATGGAACCTCCTTGGACAACACATAATTTTGGTCTTGGATCATGTTTTGCTCTTTTTAGGAAAAGAAAAATAGTCTCTAGAGATTTCACCTCCTGCCTATGAACTCAGGAATGCTTTAATAAGACTTTTTATTCCAGATATATAGCTGTTTTCTCTGAGTATCTAAAATATTTTATCATGTGTCAAGAGAAAGTCCTATCACTTTCTTTACCATTCTGGGGGAGTAAATACATAGTTTTCCACAGAATACACAGTAAGTTATCATTTTGCTGCCTTAAAAAAAATCCTAAGATAGCTGAGCCTGGTGGTACAAGTCTGTAATCTCAGCACACTGGGAAGCTGAGACAGGAGAAGCACAAGTTCTAGCACAGCCCAGGCACTTTAGTGACCTTGTCTCAAAATCAAAACTTAAAAATAGGCTGGGGATGGAGAACAGTACAGAGCCGGGTTGTATGTCCAGTACCACTCCCAAAAAAACCCCACAAAAGTATAATTATAAACATTAATGGTTCAGTTTGGTTATATCTAAATAAAGAAACTGAATTTGAAGTATTATGCCAATACATAATACATAATATTTTAATACCCTGAACACAAGACTGTTTAATGATGACATAAATCAGTGATTAGAAAGTGAAATCGAAACTTCAGTGTCTCAGCATATTGGTAGAGAGAAGAGAGAAGAAAAATAGTAAGAGTCAACAAAATAAAGCACTTGCTCTCTCAGGTTTGCTGGACTCAGAGGCTGTATTCTAAAAAAGTTAACTTAGAGGAACTCACCTTTATGCTTCCCCCAATAAGATCAGGAGGCTCTTCATCTGTTTCCAAGGCAACGTTTACGGAGGCAAAGGGGCGGCTGGCCATCTGCTGCATCTCTCGAAGAAGTTGCTAAAGAACCACAGAGCGAGCATTACCACGGACGCAACGAGTGCCGAGGGTTCTGTTAGCGACACGGCACAGTGAGACCACCTCACCCCCTGACTTAAACAGACCAAGTCTAAAATGGCACTCCGGTGACAGCTGGGGAAAACTGGACAAGACAAGTTGGGAGACAACACTGGGAGCTATTAAATACGGCTAGATGTGATTAACACTGCTCTTCTTCTTATGTTTTATCTGCTATTTATTCTTTATGTACTCATCACATTCCATTCCCCTTCCCACCCCCTCAGTCGCCCACATCCCCTTTCCTTCTCCAAAAAGTCCATGTGATAGATATACATAGTCAACTAGTAGTGGACGTAATGTTATGATATCTACACATGAATTCACAGTTGTGGAGCCGTATTTTTTCATCTACTACTGGCTGAAGTCAGACTGCTGTCTTCCTGCTAAACCCGAGCCAGATGCCCAGCAACAGGACACTGAGCTTTGGTGCAGGACAGACAGGCATCGAGGGAGCTCGTCATTCACAGATGGTGTAAGCTAAAAGCATTAATGGGCCACGCTGCCTGCTGAGGCTCTGGGCTTGCAGGGGCGTGGCTGCAAAGCCCCGCTCCAGTTCTCTTCAGCTGCATGACCTTAAGAAAGGTGCTTACAGGCTGGCAAGATGCAGGTTGAGACAAGAGGTCTGTGAGTACACAGAAGGCCTGGAACACAGCAATATTTTGTCTCAAAAAAAAAAAAATAGGAAACAAAACAAAAAATTGAGGTGCTTAAAATCTATGGGTTACAGTTTCCTCCACTCTGAAATGTACTGTCACCCTGTAAGACTTGTTCCATAGGATCAGGTGAGATACTCCAGCACAACCCCAACACCTAGAGGGATATATAAGCTGCTTCCCGCCTTCCTTGGAGGACGAGTCTCAACTTTCCTTGACTTGGCTTCCTGTTTGTGATGTCGTGAGAAGCCGCCTCCACCTCTGTCTCTGCCATGTACTTCCACTGCTGCCAGCCGCCCCTGAGTGGACTGTGACCTTCTGAAACTGTGAGCTAAAATAAACCTTTCCTCCCCTAAACTTGTGGATGTTGGCTATTGAGTCATGGCAACAAAAAAGTAACTAAGACAAAGGATATCTCAGCTTAAAACTTCCTGGGGCTAATGCTCTTCTTAGAGAATAAAACTTTGACGAATTTTCAACTCCTTTCCTAGTTATTGGTTTATTATGGCTTCCTACTTCTTTCTTACTACATTTTGATAAAATGTAATTTTTAGAACAGCATAGAACTCACTGAGATTTAAAAATGTACCAGTAACAAAGCTGTTAAAAACCTCTCCGAAGGTGTTATTCTCCCTGAATCTTAAAACCTACACTAAAGAGAACACAATATCACCTCTACCATGACATCAGCCTTAAGTGGTCAGAGAAGCCACCAGGGAGGCAACAGAAGGTCGCTCATATCACGAAGCCACCAGAATCCCATTCCAGACCCTGATCCCCTGGGAAGAGTGCTGCATGGTAGATAGTGATTTTTGATACTTCTATTATTTTCTAATCTCATTTACAGAAAGATGAATAAATATCCTCTTACAGATAAATTTTTATACAGACAGAGTCTTGGGCCTGGGGGTTGAGCTCAGTGGTCAAAACGCTTGCCTAGCATGTGCAAGGCCCTGGATTCGATTCCCTAGTACTTCTCAAAATTTAAAAAAAAAAAAAAAGAAGAAGAAGAAAAGAAAAGAAAACAGAAAAAGCCTTAGGTAGCACGTCTAAGTCTACATCCTGCATGTGGACCTTCCCACTAGCAACAATGTAATTAATGGCATGACAAAAGGAAGGTAAGCCTGCAAGTGAAAGGTGCAGTAAGTTTTTACACTGTAATTTTTAACTTGTTTACTTATCTGAATTTGTCTAATCTAAACAATAGTAAGCAAGTCTGTGTTGCTTACTTACTACTTTGGGGATGTAGCTCAGTGGTGGAATTCTTGACTAGCATGAGCAAGGCCCTGGGTTTCCCCTAGTACTATAAAACCCAACCCACCCCAACCTAAACCCAACCCAACCTAAACCCTCAAGTTTAAACTCAGACATACATTTACATTTTATTTCTTTGAATAAGGAAGACATTTTGAGACACTTAAGTAGCTCAGTTTATCCTCATTTCTCCTTTCTTTTCCTTTTTTTGCCAGTTCTGGTGCTGGGAATGGAACCCGGTGTCCTGAACATGCCAGACAAGCACCTTATCACTGAGCTACGTTTCTAGTATCGCCTCCCTCTCTTTCCCTCCTTCCCCACCTTCTGGTGGTACTAGGGATTGAACCCAGAGCTTTTGCACTGACCCGCATTTCCAGCTCTTTTAACTATAATTAATTAACTAATTATGTTACACTTGACTAATTGTGTGGTATTGGAATGGAGTGCAGGGCCTCATGCACGCCAGGCAGGCACTCTACTGTTCGCCTTACATCTCCAGCCCCACCTTTTTATTTTGAAAAGGGGTTTCACTAAGTTATCACATTGCCCAGGCTGGGATCAATCCCGTAGCCTTCTTTCTGCCTCAGCCCCGCAGAGGGCTGCGGTTACAGATGTATAACATCCCATTTGGCTCTCTTTACTCTCCCAAAGGTTTTGTGAAGGCTACGCCATTGCTGTGGCAGAATTAACAATGCTTTCTATAGGCCTAATCTCCGCCTACTTAGATGAGTTCTGTAGAACCTTATACTGTGGAAAGGGCAACAGTCTTCTCACCGTGGACGTATCTATCACCTGTCACAAGCTGATAGCAACTGAAGAGAAACAGGTCTTGCTGGAATTCTTTAATCATTACCCACTGAGGCTTACCTCTCTACGTCTGGAAGCCCAGCAGCTTTGTTTGATCTTCCAAACCACAGCAGCCACCAGGAGCAAGGAGAGGAAACAACTGTGAGAAAGGAAAGCACCGAGTTATTATCCCAGGCCTGGAACCGGCACCCATGCCACCCACACCTCAGGCCCAGCAGCCAACACTCCCCCAGATCCCAACTCTGATGCTTCAGAGCCAGGCCCCAGTCCACAGGCAGCAGAGTGAGAGCAGACATCGGTGATCTGAGCTTCTTGACTAGACCTGTAGGAAGGACCTTCCAGGCTCACAGGGGGCCCTGGTCTGCCTGGAGCCTTACTCAGAATGGCCCACCAGGGCTCCCCCGAAATAAGAAAAGCACTGCTAAGATAATGCAAACCTGTACTGGTGAAGTCTAAGAAAATGAGAAAAGTTAATTATTCAAGTAACAACCAGCTTTCCTTCAGGAAAAAAAATGACAAGATATAGAAGAAATTTGTGTGCAATGATTAATAGGTACTTACTATTTTTACAGTAAATACATCTATTTTTATAAAATAAAACACATTTGGGATGACCAAATCAAGCCAAAAACATTCTTAAAATTCTTAGAAGAAAATAACTCTCAATGGTCTTATAACTGCAAAAGACTTCAGCACAGTGTCATCATCTGACAGCAGGTGTTGGGTGATCTGAAAGGCCACTGCAACGGGGAAGAGAATGACAGACGCAGGCTAAAAGGCAGGACGGGACAACCAAACCAACCTCTTCGGTAAGTGCGATAGACACGATTTATTTATTCACTTATTTATTGAGACAGAGACTTGCTCTGTGGTCCACTGAGTCCTGTGCTGAACTCACTATGTAGCTGGGTTGGCCTCAAACTCACAGCAACCCTGTGCTGCAGCCTCCTAAGTGCTGGAATTATAGGTCTGTGCCAGCACAGTGGCTCTTTTTTTAAATGTGGTGCTGGGGTATCAAACCCAGGGGCTTGTACATGCTAGGCAAGCGCTCTAACCCGTAAGCCCTGGAAGTAATTTTTAACTTGGCATTTTTACTCATGAATTTGTAAAAGGGACTTGCTACAAAGTATTTTCCAGTGTTACTGTCAGATAGCTCTCTGCCCTGCTGATGTCAGGTGCCGTCCTTTAAGCCTCTGAGTTTGCACACACAGACACCAAGACCAGATAAAGAAAGGCACTCTACGATGCTGGGGTAAGAGAACTGCCCTTTCACCAATAGAAGGCTCGAGGCTCCCACAGCCCGCTGTTCCTGAAGCAGCTCCTGGGAGCGGACCCCTCACAGAGATGCCCTGCCATGACAGGAGCCCTGGACCCCCTGGCGCATCACTCAGTGGAGCTGTCAGTGCCCACCCAGCTGAGCCTCCCTGCTGTCTCTGCCTCCCCACAACAGTCTGCACTGGTCTTTGAATCCTTACTGGGCGCGGTGCTGTTCCCAACTCACAGAATACATCAACTAACAGGACAAAGATCACACTTCAGCCGTGGAGACCAGTAGTATGTGATGTAAAAAAGCAAATGACAAAAGCCTATCAGAAAGTAGTTACTGCTACAGACACAGAAAGGTGAGAAGGGCCAGCAGCCTCCGAGGGCAAGTAGTTGGGTCTAAGAAGGTAGCTCAGTGGTGGGGCGATTACGTGTCTGGCATGTGTAAGGCCCTGGGTTCCAGACCGTGAAGCAAAACAGCGGGTGGGGGGAGGAAGGAAAAAGGACATGATGGAGGGAGAAGGAAGAAGGTGGAATGTGAAGAAAGAAAAAGAAAAGGAAGGAGATAAAATAGAAGAGGAACAGGAAAAGAGAAAGCGAGAGCGGACAGCGGCGTGGGTGGGCTGCCCTGAACCGCCAAGGGCGCTCACAGAGTGGGCCAGCCGTGGAAGGCCGAAGCAAAGACATGCGGTGGTTGACCAACGCCAGCCCTGCGGGGCCAGAATGGGATGAGGTAGGCCAGGGTTCGACGCACAAGGCAAGGGCAGGAGTGCAGGGCAGATCACGTGGGACACAGATGGGTTATGAGTGGGACAAGAAGGTGTGCAAGTTTTTACTGTATTTTCTGACATAGAGTATTGTTATATAGCACAGGCTGGCCTCGAACTTGAAATTTTCCTGCCTCAGCCTCCCAAGTGCTTGGATTACAGGTATGTGACACCGCACCTGGCTCCTGTATAGATTTTTGAGCAGAGAAAGGTTACGTTGAGAAGGCTGTTTGGGTAGCAATAATGGGGTGGGGCAAGGTGAGAGCAGATGAGGCTCAAACAGGGAGCTAAGGCAGGGATACGAAGAGCACTTTGGAACCCGGGGATACAGCTTGAAGGCAGACTCAGGAGAATTCCTGACGGTCTGGATGGAGAGCATGGAAGAAAGCTTTTCAGTTTGGGGACTTGTCTCCCACTTGGGCAGAACAGGAAGCAAGCCAAGGGGGAAATCCTGGCAGATACATTAGACTGGAAATGGTGTCAGAAGTCATTAGCATACACTGCTTGCTTGTTTTCTGTCTGTCTGTCTGTCTTTCTTTCTTTCTTTCTTTCTTTCTTCTCTCTCTCTCTCTCTCTCTCTCTCTCTCTCTCTCTCTCTTTTTCTTTCTTTCTTTTTTGGTGGGGGGTGGTCCTGGGGAGTGAGCCCAGGGCCTTCACACAGAGTTACATCCTCAGCACTCCTTTATTTGGTGGCGGGGGAGGTGGTGAGGGAGATGGTCTCACAAAGTTGCTGCATTGCCTAAGTTGAGCTTCCACCTGAATCCTCCTGCCTCAGCCTCCCACAGTGCTTGGATTATATGTGTGCACTACCACACCCAGCTTCACCAGCACAACGCAGTGTCTGAAGCAAGTGACCTGCGTGTGGGGGGAGGGCAGGCCAATACAGACATGGGAGTGTAGTAGGGGCGGCCAACTTTGAAAAGCTAAGGAGCACCATAAGTAATTCGTCTTTTAATCTGTTTTTCTGGTTTCCACGTGCAGTCCTCCCTCCTACTGATTTTACTCTAATAGATAAACAGCAGAAAGGAAGAGCAGGAAGCAGCAGCTCCTGTTACAGAAGCCCGCAGCGCTCCCACGCGTCCACGCAGCAATTCTCAAAGAGGAAACTATCCCAGAAAGGTGTCTCAGGAAAGTGCAAGACATACGCAACAGAAACCGAGGATAATCGAAGACTCGGCCGAAAGTGGAACGAGCAAATGAATATGGCACATTCGTCCTATGGAAAAAGTTGTTTTAAAAAACAAGGTGACACCTTGCCCGGGAAAAGCAAAGTACAGAATATCGAGCGATGATGAAGCCAGTTACAGAGCAAGAGCGGGACGGGCCAGCCCGTTCGGTGAGATAAGTCACCAGAAGCACTTCAACTTCTGTGCAATGCACACACACCGAGAAGACACCTGGAAACACAGATAGCGAAATGGTGACAGTGACGATTGCTGGAGTGTAGAACTGGGAGAAGTTTCACTTTTATTTTTATATTGTTTGAAGTTTTATAATGAATGTAAAGTACTTTTGGTATAAGAAATCATCACTTTGATTTTCTACTTTAAATATTTTCATGAAGGTTTCATACTTTTGCTTTGAAATACTCAGATCAGCCTAGCACATTCACTGCCTGTGAGTATTGTTCCTGTAATCTCTTCTCCCTGCGCTATCGATATCATCCACCAGAAATGCAAGCCACGTAAGTACCTTTAAATGCTATAGAAACTATATTAAAAAGTAATCAGATAAAGTTGATTACAACCAGGTATTTTATTTAATTCATGATAGTCAAAACATCATTTCAAAATATGACCATTAGAAAAATTATTGATATTTCGCATTAAAAATTTTTTTTGAGACAATGTCTTATGATGTAGTCTAGGCTACCCTAGAACTTGCCAAGTTGCCCAGGCTCATCTTGACCTCCTGATCCTCCTGCCTCGGCCTCCCACGTGCTGTACAGTCATGTGCCACCATGCCTGGCTGATACTTTACATTCTTACTTTCCACTAAGTTTTCACAAGTGTGTACTTTATACTAGCCAGTGCATTTCAGTTAGCATGTCTACTGCTTACACAGTAATTTTCATCAGAAAGTATTTGGTCTATATTTTGACTGTACAATATTTACATTTAATGATTTGGCATCAGATTTTAAATTATATTTAAATTAATTAAAATTAAATGAAAATCAGTTTCTCAGTCAGGTATTCATAAGCCCCATATGACTGGCAGTTACCAAGCTTAAAGGCTCTTCTCCCCTCCCTCTCATTTTTTTTCTTGGTCTTCTTGGTTTAGATATACTACTTTGCTTTTGTTCCATTCTTTGGTAGTACAAGGAATTGAACCCAGGACCTTCATAGTGAACTACATGCTCAGTCCAGTTTTATTTTTCGTTTTTTTTTGTTTTAAACAATTTATTTGTAAGTAGGAAGCTTGAAAGGCAACTTTCTGACCCTCTGGAATTGTCAGCTCGCATCTTTCAGCAAGGAAAATACTGACCCTGAACAGTAAATACATAACACATCCAATTGAGTACAATAAAAACCTCTGGGGCCAGAGAACCACATTCTTACACAGTTAAGAACATCTTATAATTCAGAGGCCTTTTTTCATGTAATTCAGGACCAGGCACTTGACCCAGGGCCTAGAGCATCTCAGTTGCTAGCAAGGACGTATTGTATCCACTGCTTATGCCTTGAATTCATCAGGAACAGCTTCTGGCAGCTCCAGCTCCTTCCCACGGGTTCTCATGAAGTGTGCTTCTCTGGCGGGGTGGGCTGGTGCTTCAGCTGAGCCCAGATACTCTTCTCTTTGGCTTCCTTCTTTTTCTGATCATTTTTGTTCACATGGTTCAGGAAGCTGTCTTGGCTCTTAATAGTGCTCAATATACTCAATACATACGTTCATTCTCTTGGTCAAAATCTTGCCCCGACCTGTTTGTTTACAACAGTGTCAACAGCTCTGTAGACTCTTCTAGTTGTGCCATGATAACACTGTGTGGCATTCCTTTTTGAACAGAACCCACTCCCTTGATGTCTACAATATCACCCTTTCTATAGATTCGCATGTATTTTTCATCTTGAGATAGGGTCTTACGAAATCTCTAAGTTGCCCAGGTTGAGCCTGAACTTGTATCCTGCCTCAGCTTCCCAGGGTGTGGTATTACAGGCCTACACCACCGTGCTTGGCTCAGAAATAGAACTGACACATTTTCCTTTAGAAATACTGAATGTCTTCATTAAAATTAAATTTTAATTCTTTTTTCTTTTGAAACAGGGTCTCACTCTGTAGTCCAGACTGGTCTTAAACTCACTATGTAGCCCAGGCTAGTCTCAGATACATGGTAATCCTCCTGCCTCACCCTTCTGAATGCTGGGATTACAGGCATGTGCCACCATGCCTAGCTTTATGTGGTGCTGGGGAATTGAACCCAGGGCCTTGTGCTTGCTAGGCAAGCTCTCTAACTGCTGAACTACACCCCCAGCCTTAATTTATCTTTAATCTCCCTTCTGGGTAAGGAGGTCATCATCCAGAAATGAATCAAGTGCTATGTAGTCGGCCCCTGGCACTCTGCAGAGCAAAAGCACTTTAGCAACTGAAGTAAAAATACCTTACGTGAACGTTCTATCAGAAAGGGCCAATCTGGAATCTGTCAATAACTGTTTTTCTCAAGCGCAGCAGCTCTGACAGGCAGAGGTGGCTCTGTCCATTTGGATGACAGAGACTCTCACCCCAAGGCCATCTGTTTCTAGCATGACCCAGGAAGGGCTTTTTCCTTACACTGTACACAGAGGAAGAGGCCTTCTGATGGTTCACTGAGGGAAATACTTATACTTGCAAGGTTCCCAAGCCAGCAAGAGCCCAAAGAGGCCTCGTCTCTCAACAACGTAGAATTTTTTTTTTTATACTGCCCTTGTGTTCACCAACGTTATGGTATATACTTGGCTTACTAATTATCTGTAGGTTCTTTTCCATTTCTATAATCATGTTATGAGTATCCTTGTATTTTATTTTTCTAGCCTTACTGAGCTGGTTAGAACTTCTCTTGCAATGCTGAAGACAGGTGATAGCTGGCATTGCTGTCTGGTTCCCACTTACGATGTGGCTTGTTGATGTGCTCATACAGGCAAACAGACATTTCTATTCCTACTTACGGAAGAATTTTATAATGAGTGAATATCAAATGTTATTAGATGCTCCCCTCACCATCAATTAAGATGAGCATTTTATTCTTCTCTTTGCTGCAATTAATGTGGATTATAATGACTGTTGTCTGATGCTCAATCAATCTTGCAATTTCTGTGTATACTTAACTGACAAAGTTGCCTTTTCAAATTATTGAGATTTTGTTTCTTTACTCCTGAGTGTGACTGACTTGTAAATTTCCTTAGAATATTATTGTCAGGTTGAACTAGGTTTAACTGTGAGATTTGCAACAATGCGTCCACCTCTTCTTAATATCAACACTGGTCATTATCAAGTTTCCAGAGGTCCACCCAGCTCTTTTAATCCTGTCATAGCACTTTTCCCCCTATATCATAATTTTTGCTCTTATTCATATTCTATCCATCTGCTTTCTTTAGATTTGATTAGAATTTCTTTCTCTGATTTGTTGAGAGAGATGTGACTTTTCTAATGTATAATTTTTACAGCAGTGATTCTGAGCTGCATAATGGAACCACCTGGGGAGCTGTCAAATGCTTTGTCCCACCCCAGAAAGAGGTAATGGGCTTGGGATTGGGTACATCAAAAGGTGGAGTGACTCTAAGTACGAAGCTGAGAATCACAGATTTATAGCTACATCACCTATACCTTTTTTTTTTTTTTTTGGTGGTACTGAGAAGTGAGTCTGAGGCCTTCACACTGGGCTACATCCCCAGTCCATTTTTATTTTGAAACAAGGCCTTATTAAGTTGCTAAACTGTCCAAGCTGAGCTTGAACTTGGCATTCCCCCTGCCTCAACCTCAGTCTCCCAGAGTACTGAGATTACAGGTCTGAGCCACCAGGCCCAGCTCCATTAAGTACAACTTGAAATGCATTCCAAAAATTTTAACTATTTTATCATTCAGTTAAATCACTGCAAAATTTCTGTTGTGACAATTTATGCACATCTTCAAAGCAGGCAAGTATAATGGATAGCTTGAGTTCCCTTTGGGGGAAGAGGCAGGGGCCTGTGACAGGGGAAACACAAGAGAAACTTCTTTTTTAAATTTTCTTTTTATTTTTTATTTTGTAATTACATGAATTCCAAATTCTATAACACATTAGAGACATGGGGTTTGGAGAATCAGTGAGCACCTGTGCCCACCTCTTTCTCAGAGGTTCACCCCTTTCCTAGCTGACCACTGCCCCTCTTTCTACCCGGTCATTCATGCTGAGGTCTTCTTATGTCATTATTTTTGCACATTTCATCTGTCTATACTCCATTTTTTGTGTTTGGTCCATTTCACTGAGCATTATTAACTCAAGGTGACCCCATTTTCATTCAACCGCTTCATGTCTGTCTTTCTTTATGGCTGCACAATATTCCTTTGTATATAGGTACCACATCTTCTTTGACCATTCCTCTGTTGATGGGCAAGTAGGCTGTTTCCAGGATTTGGCTATTATGAATTGTGCTGCTATAAACATGGATGTGCATGTGTCTTTTTGGTATGCTGACTTTATTTCTTTTGGGAGCATGCCCAGAGAAACTTCTTAAGTATTGGTAATAGAATTGCTCTTGTTCTGGGTAGTCAATAAAGCTGGATACTTAGGATTTATGAATGTTTATGCAACTTCATACTATACTTTAAAATAACTTTTGGTGATTACCCACAGCAACACTTATTTGGTGCACAGCATGTGTGTGGAATGAATGCACACATGACCGAAAACATGCTTTAATTGAGAAGCACACACAGGTGTGTCCTTGGAGCAGCAAGCTAGGCACTAAGAGAAGCAGAAGACACAGTCCTGCCCTTGGGCAGAGGGAAGTGGTGCTGCAGTCCTCCTATCACCTGTACGCCCCCTGTGCTTCAGTTTCTTCAGCTCCTAAGTGTGAGACCAATAATGACGGCCACCGGCATGGCTTAGTGTGAGGGCTGTGTGGAACAATGACACTGAAGGTGTTTTCTGAACAAACTCATGAACATGCTATATGGTTGCAAGGGAAAGAGCCTGGTGAAAGGTACGTTTTAGGTTTTCTTCAGGTCTCTCTAGCACACCTTTAATCAAGCTCTGTGTAGGTATCAAATTTTTAAATGCTTAGTTTTTTTATTTTGTAATATACTGTAAAAATTGACACAGTAATTATACACACTTAAGGGGTATGCGGGGACATCTCAGCACACGTGTACGAGGCACAGCGCACGTCCATCACCTGAGACAACAACATTTCTTTGGATTTTGAAAAGTCAAAGTCCTCTCTATTAATTTTGAAACATTCAATTAATTACCACCAATCATAGCTATCTTACAGTGCTACAGGACCTTAGGTGCTACTCGGACCCAACTGCGCCCCTGCACCTGCCAACCACCCTCTTGTCCCCCCTCTCTCCTCTACTCTCCCCAGGCTCTGAGACAACCTCCAGCTTCCAACCACATGTAGGAGCCACAGCATGCGCCTCCCGTGCCTGACTTACTTCACTCAGCACTGTCTCTACTTTTGCCCCCGCTGCTACAAGATGGTAATTTTTTTTTTTAAAAGACAGAAAGTAGATCCCATACGAGGTGTGAGAATCACAAGGGCATTAGTCTCCTCAAGATTCATACTAGAAGCTACAGGAAACAGCACAATGTCTTTTAAATCCCAGCAGAAAATTATTTCCAACCCAAAATTCTGTATTCAAATTCTCAGTGAGAATGTAAGTGTAAAAATAAAGACATTTTTAGCTGCAGAAGTTCAGAGTCACTTCCCAGTAACTTTTCTCAAAACCGCCCAGATCATGTGCTCCACTAAAAGGTGGGACAATAGGAAAATAGAAAAATACACAGGGATGTAGGAAAAAATGACATGGCAACTGGGAGAGGACATCACAGCAGGAGGGAGACAGGAAATGCCCGCGAGGACAGCTGGCAAAACTGCAGGGCTGGGGATGCCAGGGCTGCAGGCCAAGCACCTCTACGAGAAACTGAAGCCAAGAGTTTCCATGTGTGTCTGCCATGCTGAAAAGTTGATCATTTCTTTCAGAATACTGCATAAAACAGAGCCAGGTTCGTTGGGGAAAAAAAAAATCAAACGATTAAAAAACAAAAAAAGGGATAATAATACATGTAGGATAAGCATAGAGTGAGCTGTGAAAGGCTGTGAAAGGGCTGTGCAGTCACAGTAACATCCACTGCCCTGACCTGGCCACCCGCGGTGGGATGACTGTTAACGGTGGGTGAGGCAACACAGGACAGAGGTCCTCATCTTCTATGGGGCCTCAAAAGATTGAACTGAAAAATCAAGAAATAGTATTAAGTGTGGGGAAGTAAAAAATCCCAAAACAGTTCAGAGTGGAAAAAGAGGGGATGGGAAGTACTAAGTGGGTTCTTGGTACCTTCTCTTATAAGCACTGCAGCACTTATCTTTTTCAATTGTTTCTATACAATATTTTCAAAAAAAATAAAAACTATATACATCACTTTTAGTATTAAAATTCTGGATAATCACTGATCTTTTTCTTTTTCTTTCTTTTTTTTTTTTTTTTGGCATTAGGCATTGAACTCAGGGCCTTGGCTCCAAACTACAACCCCTAGCCGTTTTTATCCTTTATCTAGAGGCAGGATCTAAGTAGCAAGTTGTACAGGCTAGACTTGACCTTGAGATCCTCCTGCCTCAGCCTCCCAGAGCACTAGGATTTTTAGGCATGTGTTATCACACCCAGCTTCAGTTTTTGAGCAAGAGGAAATGTAAGTGTAGCTTCCATCAGTTAACCATTATTAATATAGCTTTATTCCAAAATTCTCCCACGTGAGTGTTAAATTACCTGTAATTTAGGATAGGTGCATGCAAAGCTTCCTTCCCAAAAGCCAGAACATTCACATTTTGCCAGATTAGACTGAATTTACACCATTGTAACTGACATGCAACTTTTCATGAACACATACAAAGTAAGTTTGATCTGTTGTAGAAACACAAAATTACTCTTTTAATCTTGTATGAATGGAGAATTATGGAACCAAGGGCCTGAACTACCAGAACAAGTATAGTTTATATGAAGAAAATTACCTGAAGAAGGTCACGAAGAACTGTACGAGGTCCATAAAATTGCTGTGCTGGGAGAAGGCTATCTGTGGCAAAACAAAAAACACAAACAAAAGCAGGGGATGAGTTATTTAGGCTACTGAATGCACTGCTAAGCCAGCCTCATAGTCTGATTTGAACTAAAAGACTGACTTTAGCTGGGTGTGACAGGGCAGGCCTATAATCTTCACACTCTGGGAGTCTCAGGCTACTTAGTGAGCCCTGTGTCAAAACAAAAAAAATTCAAAAAGATGGTAGAACTCAGTGTGAAGGCCCTAGGTTCAAACCCCACTATGAAAAAAACAAAAACAAAAGAAAAAAGATCTAATGCCAAACCAAACCACACCAGACAGCCAGGCTTTACATAATAAATTAATCTTCACTTACAGCTAAATACCTCACTTCTTTAGTTGTCAACTCAAAGGTAACATCCCTATGGCTCATGCCACAGACCTCAGACACCCACCCCGAAGCCGTGAGGGCAGGATGCCACCTGTGCTCCCACCCTTCACAGCTCTCCAACACAGATTCTCCTTGTTTGCTCCAAACAACAGATGGAGCAATCGAGGATCTATCTCAACACAAGCAATCTCATTTTTTTTGTTCGTTTTTTCAAGTCTTGGGGATTGGAGCCTAGCATTTTCATACTGAGCTATATCCCCAGCCCATACTTTGTTTTGTGATTTTGAGAGACTCTTAAGTTACTAAGTTTCTTAGGCAGAGCTTTAACTTGGGATTTTTCTGCCTCAGCCCCGAGTGCAGGGCATACAGGCCTGTGCCACCGGACCCAGGGATGGCAGCCTCATTTTACATTCTTCATTCTTTAAACATGTGAGTACCTCAGTACACACTCCCCTCAAGATATCACCCTGTTCTCTTGTGTCTCAAGTTTTGCCAGTCACTATCATCTGACAATGTTATCAGTTAGTACTTAAATAATTTTGCTGTCCAGTTAATGGTCTCTATACCAAGAACACAAAAAATCCCCCAATGTACCTCAGCAAGTCTAAGATGTTACTGACTAAAAGTGACAAAATTATTGAGTGCACTATAAAGAAAAAACACTACCAATTAAATTATGACATAATGTTTTTAAAATCATGGCTGTGAGCTGTATTGTGATCTCAGAGATACTAGAATATATAGCAATGTGTACTTCAGAATAATTAAAAATAATAATTGCAACCTTATCGCTTATAACTTACCTACTACTGGCCAGTATCATGGTGCTTGTTTTAGGGGACACGGCCTTGGATAGAGCGACAACAGCACAGGGATCCCTTACCTGAAATGCTCAGGAGCTGGGCCCAGTGGACGGGACGGTAAGCCCAGCACTCTGGGAGGCTGAGGCAGGAGGATGGTAAGTCTGAGCCCTGGGTAGGCAACTTACTTAGTGAGACTCTGTCTCAAAATCAAAAAATAAAAATGGGCTGGGGATAAATCAATAGCTTAGCATGAGGCCCAGGCTCAATCCCTAGTACTCTTGCCCCCTCCAAAACTGTGAAATGTTTGGACATGAAAAATTTCTGATTTCAGTTTTTTTTTAGATTTGGAAATATTTGCCTGGACCTTACCAGTTGAGCATCACTATCTATGGCCATATCATCCTGAACATGTCCAATCTCGTGTGACCTCGGAAGCTCAGCTGCATTGGCCTGGTTAGTACCTGGATGGGAAAGTATCCCTAATCTAAAAATTCAAAATCTGAAATCCTTCCAAATCCAAACCTTTTTGAGCACCCGTTTTAGATTTTTAGATTAGGGGTATTCCTTGACCTATCTTAGAAATGAAACAATTACTGAATAAGGTGATAACTGTTCCAATACAGACACTAAGTGTAACAAGAATCGGCAACACTAATGATTAACATTTTGTTTTCCTAATTTTACCAACCCTACCCTCAACCACCACTTTTATTTTTTAAATTCTGGTTTGGTAATTAAACCCCAGGAATGCTAGGCAAGTGCTGTACCACTGAGGCATTCCCCTAGATCTCTCATATTTTTTTTTATAGCCAGACTCACAATAAGGCAGAAGAGATTTCTGTTGTTTATTTTTAAATTTTTGTTTTGCTTTATTGAGACAGTATCACACTATGTAACTCAGGCTGGCTGTGAACTTTGAGGTCCTTCTTCCTTAACCTTCCCATGCTGGATTATATGTATGTGCCACCATGTGTGGTTCTTATTTAGTTTTTGACATGCCATAAATAAATAAATGAATAAATAAATTAAATAAATAACATTTATCTTTTTTGAGACAGAGTTTTGCTCTGTAGTCCAGGCTGGTCCTGAACTCACTACATAGCCCTGGTTGGCCTTGAACTTACAGTAATCCTCTTGCCTCAGCCTCCCGAGTGCTGGGATTCCAGGTGTAAGCCACCACTCCCAGTTTATGTGGTGCTGGGGAATGGAGCTCAGGGCCTTGCACTTGCTAGGCAAGTGCTCAAACCACTACACTATTCCTCCAGCCCAATAAAAAACATTTTAACACCACCTATGTAATCCGGAGGATATTTTGGGGTATGGAATGTGAAGATTTTGTGTCCTCCATCTGGCCATCATTAATAATCAGAAACAAGTAACATAACAGATAAACAGAAATCTGTTTTCATTTCTTTTCCCTCATTTTTATATTAGCCAGTTCTAAATAGCAGTGTCCTCTGAGAAAAAAAATCCTGTAAAAGATGGGCCATGGTCCTTATCTACAAGCTTTTTGAATAAGATTGAAGAGCTGGAGGAATGGCTACACCTCTAAGCCCACATCTAGTTCATAATTATGAAGAACCTCACATGAACCAGCTACTAGTATGGCCAGTACCCAGAATTCTACTGGGTCTTCTTTTGTCAAAGACTGATCTCTATAATCACAAGGCCATGAGAAAAGCAAAAGTCTTAGTGTAAACATGTTGACTTTTTGTAGACATGTTTATAAATGTACTGACCACTTAGAAACATCTAGCCCTGCTTAACCCCACATCTACCATGTCAGTCCTTGCCTGATCATCTTTGACTGTGAAAATGATGAACTTAATTTAAAACTAAGAAGGGAGTGCCACCAAAAAAAACTTTACAGGGTAAATTTGTGTATTTGCGTATGTGTGTGTGTGCACGCACATGTGCATGCTGGGAGGTCACACCCAGGGTTCAGCACATGCTACAGCTAGGCAAATGTTCCGACACAGCTATACTACACACTAAGCTTATATTTAATAATTTTTAATTATGCAGTGTAATAAGCATAAATCTGATAACAAGCATGAAGTAGGCTGGCCCTACAAACACAACATCAGACAATACACACCAACTACAAAATCAACCTCACAAAATGGTGTCCTCATACAGAGTTTTGGACAAATGAAGACCCAGCAGGTAGAGTCAGCCCTGTTATCAGATGAGGAGGAGTAAAGAATGAAGACAGGAGTGAGAGCTTCACAGCACTCTGCTCAGATGTAGGGAGCTGAGCCGAGCCACTGCTGGGGCTTTTACCCCACCCTGAGAAGTCAGACCAGAAGTGAGGGCCCCCCGCGGGAGCGTTCATCTCTCTGAGCACCTTTACAACACTGAAGCCCACCTCTATCTCATTATCTTCCACTGTTTTTCTTCACAACCTTTATTCTTAGATTGATGTATGGTGTCTTTATTACACTAGAAAGTAAGACTTCTGGGGGGCTGAGGGCAGGAACTTTCCCTACTGCATTGACCACCCAGTGTCCAGAGCAGTGACTGGCACATACTTGGTGCTTAATAAATATTTGTTGAATAAATGACTATAATTAGAAAAATAATGACCTTTCAAAACTCAGCAAGAAGTAATTGAATTTTTCTTCTTTCAACAGACTTAGCAGGACTCTATCACAAAACAAAAAGAATAAATAAGAATGAAAAGGGCTGGGGCTGTAGCTCTGTGTGAATATCCTGGGTTCAAACCCCCATATAGCAAACCAAACCAACACCTGGCTCATACTTGCAATCATAATTTAAACTGTGTTAACTGTAAAGTTAAACATTTTCATTCTTTTTGGTTTCTATTGTTTGAGATAATATTCTAATCAAATATTTTTTCATGATTGTGAAAATATTAAAACAGACATGAAGATAACAAGAACTTACTATACTAAAATCTATTTTAATACAAAAAGACAATCTTAATAAAATTCATAAATAAAATTCATATAAATTCTTTTCCCTTTAAACAGTAGACAGATACCCTCCTCCCATACTCCAAAAACCTGAAGATTTATGTCTCCCAAAATTTCCACAACAGAATTTCCATTAACTTTCATCATGTTTGACTAAAATGTGTCTGATGTGTCTGTCCCAGAGCCTTCTGGATGTGTTAGGCAATTCTCAGAAACTCAGAAGTTCCTTTGGCCTCAGTGACCACAGCTGCCATGGGCCTCTTGGCCCCACCATGCCCCTTTTCACACATAATTCTCAACACTACAGCTGGGAGTCAGGAGAGGACTCAGTCTTTCCATTCAGAGCTCAGGCCTGTTTGCAAACAGCCTTTCTGCTCAGGAATCAACTTTTCCAAGGATGGAAGATTCTCTAGGCACTGGCTAAGTGTATTTTAACCCAAGTATGAGGCTATTGCCTCCTTGAGTTTTCTTATAACAAACTAACTTCCTTTCTTTTAAAAACCAAAGTTCTATATGAAATCTTCTGTTGAGACCACAGAGTTGGACTGGGTTTGTACTGGCACAGAAGCTGGATCGTCAAGCTCTAGCCAGAACCTGAAGGCCAGCTGAAGCCACTGAGCCCTCACTCACTCCTGCCATGCAATTTAACATCAGCCGTCCACTCCCAGTAGTGTCCTGCCTCAATCCTGCTCTGGGCTCGCACTCCCTAATTTCCTCACAGCCATTCCTTTTCACCACTCCCCAGGATTCCTATTCCATTTTGTCACACTTATTACTAATTTAAGAAATCATCAGGGAACTCCACATATTTAGTTGAAGTCTGAAAAAGTCCTAAAAGGCTCATCACGAAAAGTAACGGTCCCTGCCCCCTCTCCTTCTTTTGGCTCTCCTCCAAGGGCCCCTACCTTTAACTAGGATTCTTGTCAGTTCTGGGAGTTACCACTTAGTTATCATTATGAGGTTTTTTTTTTTTTTTTTTTTTTTTTTTTTTTTTTTTTTTTTTTTTTTTTTGCAGTGTAGGAATTTGAACTTGGGGACTCATGAATGCTAGACAAGCACTCTAGCACTGATCTACAACCCCAGCTCGTTATTTCTTGATGTGTCCATTTTAGGCATCCTTTACTGACTTCCTACCATAAGGGAAGGTGATTTAGGTCGGCTCTCTTCCTTCCAGCAGGATTCTATCACTGCTTAGTGCCTCTGTTAGTTTCTGTGTTGTTATTCTGAGGGTGATGATGAAGGAAAGATGGCATACCCCATTCTCTCCCCACCATGAACACCCCACTCCCTGCTTCATGGTCCCTAGGACTCAGGTCTTGCATGGCAGCTCTTCACTTACACTCATGGTCCTCTCATGGCTCCCGGGAACATGGGAGCACGCCCCTGACACTAGCATTAAGAGATTCTGGCTGTGCACTCATGAATGCTGCTCTGGGTCAGAAAGATCTCTGAGCAAGTGGGCTTTGGGGAAGACTAGAGGGTCCCTGGCTGTGAAAAGCACAGGAGAGAGGTTTGCTGGAGGTGAAGATTTATATGCCCTAACCAGTGAAGGTACATGGATGGTGGGGATGTCCAGACAGGCAAGGTCCAGACAAAACCCGAGAGAACAATGCCATCAAGGAGCCAAGAAGACAGGACCAAAGAAACAGGGAAAAAGCAGGAGAGGAGAACTTAAGCAAGGACAGTAACGTCTGTCTTGAACATTACAAATTACAAGGCGAGATAAGCACCTCAGATATACTGACAGTTTGAAACTAAGTTCAGTTTAGTTTTAAATATATTTCATGGCTTCATCAATTTTTAAAAATCTTAAGGTTCAGATACCTAACACCAGGAGATAAATATAAACATTGGAGGGTTAACAGAGTAAACACTGAAAGTATATCTTGGGACTGGGGATATAGCTCAGTGATGGAACACTTCCCTAATGAGCACAAGGCCCCAGTTTTGATCCCAGAACGGCAAATGTGCGTGCACACACACACACAATACACACACGTGCACACACGCACACACACACACACACACACACACACACACACACACACACACACACACATATAACCCTGGGATTGGTTCAGAGTGATGAAACTGAGTTCTAGCATTACCATTTTTAAAGCACAATGTATGTATAGGTGTGTGTGTATATATATGTATATATGTATGTATGTATCTGACATTCTTTACACACTAACTAAAAAGTGAAAATATCCAAGTATCCATCAACAGAAATACAGGAGAACAAAATACGGTGTAGCTTTTCAATGGACTATTTCACCTTTAACAAGGACTGAAGTTCTAAAACATGTTATACATGGACCCTAAAAATATTAGGCTAAGTAAAAGAAGTCAGTTACATAGGGCCAGGTATCATGTGATCTAATTTATATGAAACACCCAGAAGAGGCAAATCCGTGCAGAAAGAGAGCACGAGTGGCATCTGCCAGAGGAGGGGAAATGGGCAGTGTCCACCGACGGCTGCTCTGGGAGGGATGAAAGTCTTCTAACACTGACGATGGTGATGGCTGCACAGTCCATGAGTATGTCAAAAGCCACTGAGCTCTGCATTTTAAATGGGTGAGTTGTATGATGTTTGAACTATATCTCAATCAAGTGGCTATTTAAAAAGTATACTCAAATGAACACAAGTTTCACATAGCCCTTGCTCAGTATGCATTCCTGTTAGCATCTATAAACACAGCTCTAAAAGCTAAATGAGTGCCCAGTTTTCCAAACAAATTCCGGGTTGCCTTCCCTTGTGAACACTGGCCTCTTACATGGAACACCCTGCATGGAGAGGGCTTTAATATTAGCTCTACGTTACAATAACAACCTCTGTTGCAGAGTGGGCAACAAGCCGCAAGGCAGTCCCACCGCCCACATCCCACCCCACCCATGCCCAGTGACTGCCGGCCCTTCTCTGTCTTGACCGCCTACCCTCCCCAACTGCAGGCACAGGGGAAGCCTGCTAAGCCACTGTTTACTGAGGAAAACAACTAGGACGGCTTTCCAAGAGCAGGACTGAAGGAAGGGCCTTCGCCCATAGCAACAGCCATCCAGAAAACAGGCGCTATTGGCCCCAGGACCCCCACCATTCTCCCACACAGAGGTCTTTCAGTCTGGGTGACTTTTTTTTTTTAACTGCTTCTACAAAGATTTTTACAGTTAGTTTCAAATTTCCTTAGCAGTTATAGATTTTGATCTGTTCCTAATTATGGAAAAGAACCCTGGGATTGATTCAGAGTGATGAAAATGAGTTTTAGCATAACATTTTTAAAGCACATGTTTATATGAATTTTGGAGTAAAGCATAAGACTTACTCAGCTATGCTACTTTAGAAAGTGAGACTCAAAGCAAAACGCTTTGCCCGCATTGAAACTCACACTGAGATTTAATGTGACGGCCCGCACTACACCATTTTCCTACTTTCTTCCTTAAATAAGTCTCCACATTTTTAATTTTTGTTGAATTTGTACTATGTGTGTGTCTGTATGTGTACACAGAGACGTGTAAGAGCCACATTACACCTAGAAAAACTTCAGCTCTGGGGAAAACAGGGCAAAAAAGCCCCCTATACTTGCTTGTTGAGATCGCAAGACATACAGCCAGGAAGAGGCCAGTTCAGCCTCCACACAAGCTACCAGACTCCAGTGCAGAGAACCAGCGCTGACTGGACTCTCGAGAGAGGAAGCAGAGAACACATGACGCTACAGGTTTAGTCATACTTTTTATAGCAACTGCAGCCATTTGTCCCAGAGACATAAAGACCCATCTGCAATAGAACTTACCTGCTTTTTCAAAGAAAGCCTGGCAAACTCAGAGGTGAGCGTGCCATCGTTTACTTCCGCAAGTGGCCCCAACGCAGCTTTGATACACAGATCTTATCCAAGTTACTAAACAGCCCAGGTCATGAGCACTAAAAAATTAGGGGAAGAATCAACATCCCTCTGATTCTTAAACTTCAAATTATTACTTTTTAAAGTAAGTGTGGGAGAAGAGCTCCCTCTAGAAGGACAGCTCTAAAACCATGCCAGTCACTTTCCGAGGGTGGAGCAACAGGGTGTTGGAAGGAAAAAAACTAGAACTCGGCACTGGCAACACCACCTCTATCTCCACACACAAGTCGGCTTCTGTGCACAGAGCCTCCAGCTACGGAAAACACCAGCTGTGTTGTCAAGATTGTCGCGTGGTGTTCAACTGGACTTATAACATGCCAAGGGTGGTATGAAAACAAATCTCAAAACAAGTCAAAGGCTGAGTCAGGATGGACTGAAAATATGAGCCCAGCCTGGGAAACTTAATGACATAGTGAGACCTTGCCACTAATTTAAAAAAAAAAAAAAGGCGGTGATTTGGTGATGTAGCTCAGAGTATAGACCCTGGGTTTAATCTCCAGTACCAAATCCCGACAAAAGCAAACAAGTACGATCTATAACTTGATAGCATTATATATTACCAAACTGAAACTACTGACGGGCTGGGGATATAGCATGGCGGAGTGCCTGTTTAGCACACATGTGAGACCTTGGGTTCAACCCTCCAAGAGAGGTATGCAGATAGAGAGATGGAGTGAGCAGGAGAGTGGAAGAGAGAAAGAACAAGAGAGAGGGAAAGAAGGAGAGACACACTATACCCAGAAAAACTTCAGCTCTGAGGAAAACAGGGCAAAAAAGGGAGGGAGAGAAATTCTGAACCTAGAAGGCAACCTACCTGGGATCACAAAGGCAATCTAAAAGCCTGCTAGGCTCACTCTAAATGCAATCTTGGCAGGGAGAATTCTACGAAGTGGTATTGTCCCCCTCACCCTCAAGATTCTCACCCCAGGCATGCATACACAGTGTATCTCCCTTCCCTTGCGTGGGTACGCCTGACCTTCGCTCTATTCAAGCAAGACTCTTTATAAGAAGGGTTTCGAGGGGCTGAAGGAATAGTGCAGCGATTATAGCACTTTGCAAGGCCCTTAGTTCAATTCCTCAGCACCACATAAGGGGGGCCGATAATCACTTGGGAGGCTGAGGCAGGAGTACTGCTGTGCGTTCAAAGCCAGTATGGGTTACATAGTGAGCTAAGGACAGTATGGACTGCAGATCAAGACTCTGTCTCAATAAATGAATGAATGAATGAATGTTTAGAGATAAAAGTCAGAAATTTGAAGCTTTAGTATACATATTCAGCATGTGCATACATACATATATATTTGAAATTTTTATTTTCAAATGTTACATAAGTAGACTCATGCAGCCAGCAAATTTATGTTTTTTTTTCAGTCAGCAAAACTTTTCTTGAGATTTATCAAAGTTACATGTATTACCAATTCATTTCATATGGTAGTAGCCTCCTAGAATGTGGGAATTATAGGCCTCCATTATCAGGCTCAGCACTGCGTTTTTTAAAATTTTGCTTTTAATATAGCAAGACACAGAAAGACATAGATACATAGATAACATAAAATTTACCATTTAAAACCCTCTCTTTTTTTTGAGATGGGTCTCACTATGTTGCCTAGGCAAGTCTTAAACTCCCAACTCAAGCAACCATCCTGCCTCAGTCTCCCAAGTAGCCTGGATTACATGGATATGCCATTCCACCCGGTCCATTTGAACCATTTTAGGTATATAATTCAGTCGCAGTAACTACATCCCCAAATTTGTACAACAAACACTTTATTATCTGCTTCCAAAGCTTTTTCATCATCACAAGCAGAAACTCTAATAAAGAGTAACTCCTTTTACCCTGTTGCCACCAACTAATCCACTTCCTATCTCTATGAATTTAAGTATTTTAGACATTTTATATAAATGGAATCATACAGTATTTGTCTTTTTGTGAAGGCCTTTTTCAGTTAACATCATATTTAAGATTCACTCATACTATTGCAAGCACAGAATTTCAACTCCTCCTCACTCGTTTTTTTAGTTACTGATGACTGGACCCAGGGCCTGGGACTTGCTGAACATGTACTGAATGTACTACTGAGCTACACGCCCAACCTCTTTACTCCCTTCTAAGCCTGAATAATATTTTACTGCACATATACACCACATTTTGCTTTTCCATTCACCTGCAGATGGACATATGGTTTGTCTCTACCTTTTGACTATTAGGTACAATCCTGTTATGAATATAGGTATACAAAAGAGTTATATAAGCACAGATGCCATGAAGAAGATTAGAGAACAGTGTAAACTTATAGCAACACGTTTGAAAACAATTAAATAAGAATCTAGAACAAAATTAGCAAAGGTGATTCAAATAGAAAATGAAAATCTAAAATAGACAAAAGTTGGTTCAGTAGCTTTAAAAAATTGACAAATGAAACACTAGAATCAAATTACAAGTACTGGAGATTCAGGTAATTCTAATCTTCTGGAAATGAGAAAGAAAGAAAACTCTTTACATTACAATTATTAAAGGTTAGTTTAATTTAACCTTGACATCAAAACTATAACAAGGACAGGAAAGGAATACTATCAGACACTCCTACCTACAAATTTCTAACTGAGATATTAGCTGAATGAGTCCAGCAACATGTACAATGAGGAAGTAGCATATCATGCCCAGGAATGCAGACAATTTCCAGGCTTGTGCAACAGGATCAACAATGGTGCTGCTCATTGAAAGAGGAAGCACAGAGTTTGGAGCTAAAATCACAACAGTGTCCATACATCCAATGCAGTGAGTCTGTGACTATCCAGCAGAGAAGTGTAGACAGCACCCAAGAACACTGTGTAGAGCTCACATGGAAGACGGACTGGACAAAGGCCTGAGACTCAGCAGACAGACATGGTACCACAAGTCCTAGAAGCAGGTGAAGTCCTCAGGGGAGCCATGTGCACTGAACAGAGAGAATCCAGGCCTCAGTGGCATCCAACCCCAATGTCTAAGGAAGAAAACTGCCTAAGAAGACTGGCTGGAAAATCAGGAGAAGAAAGAGAAGATGAGAAAGACAGTGACTGAAGTTGCGTGAAAGAAAAGGACCTTGAAGATTTTGGCATGGGGGTGTACTATAACAGAGTGGTGAGAAGAATCCGACTGCTATGGGCCAATGGGAGAACAGATAAGAAGAAACAGATACACAAGATGAGATCCTTGCCACAAGACTGGCTGAGGGAGGAACGAGATTGTGCAAGAGCAAAGGGTGAAGCGGAGCAGGGCAAATATGTAAACTATCTAGACAGGAAGAAGAGGAAGAGTAATGAGAAGGAATACATCCACATATTTTCTTCCACATTCCCGAAGGGAAAAGACAGACTGTTCTTCAGCCATGGTGCCAAGGCACGACGACATAACAACGACGAGAACTGGGTTCGGAACCCATCCTAGGTGAGCAGACTGCCTTGCTTCTGAAGTTGATCATGCATCAGGCCCAGTCCTATGACCACGCTTCTGTGGTTAAAACTGAACCAGTGCTCAAAGCCCACTCATCTCTCCTTCACATTCACTCAAAATGACAGCAGCAAGGAGCAAGCAGTACTGAGTCAAGAGTTCAGAGGACATGACTATAAAAAGCTCAAACGGGGTCCTGGGTCTGAACAGAAGGGACTGTACTGGCCTTCTAGGGACAGAAATGGAGCTAGGTTGACAAGAGGCTGCAGAGGGCAACACACTCCCTTACAACTCCCCTTCAGGTCATATGCATACATGATCTGAGCCTGGGAGAGGCTTGCTCCACAATTTATATGCACAGGAACCATCAATCAAAACCACACCTCTCTGACACAAGGCCTGTGTTTACACACCACCTCACACTGCCTCCTGTTACACCCAGCTATCCTACTGTAAATTCTGACATTCTGGAGAACCTTTTCCTATGTTAATTTCCACACTCTGGCTTTTGGTGCTTTATTTGTGTGTTTGTTTCATTTATATTTCCCGTATCATTATAGAATTAAGCTCTCTGTGTAGCCCTATGTGCTTTTACACAGAAAGTGCTCAATGGGGAAATGAATGCATCTCCAAATACCAAATCTGCTGTATGCAAACTTGCTTTCAAAAGGGTTTATACATTCCCTTCATATAAGACATAAGACATCTCAGCACAATCTTTCTCACAACACATATGCATATGCTTAGCACTCCTTTGCCTCAAATCTTAGAAGGCAAAGTAACTTATATGTTTCATATACCAAATTAATGAATTTAGTCTTAGCTAAAGATATTTCACCATTTCTTCATGTCTGAGGTAAAAAAAAATATTTCCTACCTGAATTTTGATGGGCCAAG
This sequence comes from Ctenodactylus gundi, assembly GCA_004027205.1. Taxonomy (NCBI): domain Eukaryota; kingdom Metazoa; phylum Chordata; class Mammalia; order Rodentia; family Ctenodactylidae; genus Ctenodactylus; species Ctenodactylus gundi. The sequence goes on along the minus strand of PVKB01000162.1, from coordinate 127,056 downwards.
TGAAATTGCTGACATAAACAAAGAAAGTGATATTTGGGTGGTTGCGAAAATCAAACTTCTCGTTAGAAAAGCTATCTTTGTACTCCTTGATGTTGGTTTTTGAAACAACAGGCATCTCCTCTCCAGCCTGGGTTCCAGCTGTTAGGGAGAAAAAAGATGAAATTAAGAGACTTTTTGGACAGATTCTGTACTTGCTAATAATAAGAATAATGGCATTTATGCTTACAATGTTGGAGGAATAGACTTTAAGAGATCAGTCTCATTTAATCTTCACAATAGCACTACTAGCCTCATTGATAGTTGGGACACTTTGGAAGCAAAGTTTGAGTCTGGTACCTTAAATCCTGGGCCATCCTGACACTCACAGAAAACTGAGGCTCCAAGAAATTAAGTAACTAGCTTTAGGTCACATGGCCGGCAAGTAGGGGTGTTGGAATTTGAAGGTGGGTAGGCTGATACACAACCTTGTGTCCGAAACCAAAATCATTTTACCAGGAATTCCTATAGTCCTCCTTGCCCTCATGAAACTGGCAACACCTGGCATGGACCTACAGCTACCATTAGAGTCCTATTAACATGGCACCAGCATTCATTCTGAACCCACCAGCTCCAACCCTTCACATCTGAGGTGGTGTTCCAAAGCCCTACACCAGAGATAACGATGCATTCCTCACTTCCTAACTAGCAGTGGCTGCAACTCTTGCCAAGGAGTAAAGGGTTCAAGGGGTCACTCGGCTCTTCCTTCAGCTACCAGCTGCCACTGAATTTAAGTCTCTCCACCCCAAATGTTTTAACTTTCATCTATTCCCAGACATTTCTTTCACACTGTAAGTTTCCCCGGGGCCAGAAACTCAAGTATCTATAAAGTCTCTTGAAGTAGATTTTTTTTTTTTTAAAGCTAAACCCTGGGATCAGAGTCCAGAATGTCACATCTTTATTGAGATGGTAAATTTTCCCATGTCCCAAGATGCTGCCTTTTTCTAAATACCCTAAAATTCAGATTTGCTCTTAGAATTATCTCCTTGCAAGTGCTTTTCCAAATTCTGCAATCTTTCATGAAACGATGACCTTAAAGTAGCATGCAAAGGAAATTTTCTTATTTTGCACCAGTCTAATTGGTTTGTGTTCTGGCAAAAAAAGTATTATACCAGTAGCTATGATGATGAAACGCATTTACCTCTCAGTATGCACTAACCATGTTTCAAGCATACATTATTTCGCTGATTATCCCACTACATAGCATTTCACACACAAGAAAATGGCTCAGAAAGCTTTTTAGGTAACTTGCCCAACAGCACAGTGTTTGCAGAGTTCAACCCGACTCACGTAATTGTACCAGCTATCTGTCTTAGCCTCTCTATCAGGGTCATCAACTCTTTAGTGAATCACAGTCAGATAAAAGAGCTTGTTTATTTCCCCAAATATAGTTCTCTGGACCTACTAAAACTGAAATCTCTTTTTATTTAAAATGTTTATATTTCTTGAAACTGAGTTCTTTAAACTTTCTATCTCTAAAAGATTTCATTTTATTTTTTAAAGTTTTATTATGGTAAAAAATTCACAAGAAATAAAATTTAACATTTTTGTTTGCAAATACATGAATTACAAATTACGTAACATATTAGAGACATGAGGTTTGGGGAATTAGTGAGCGTCTATATCTGCCTCTTTTTCAGAAGTTCACCCCTCTCCTATTTGACTTTTGCCTCTCGTTCTACCCTGTTATTCACGTTGAGGCCTTTTTATGTTATTATTTTTGTGAATTTCATAAGAGGAACACCCATCAATAGTTAGTCTTCTGTGCTTGGTACATTTCACTGAGCATTATTGACTCTAGGTGGCCCCATTTTCATTCAAATGCTTCATATCTGTCTTTCTTTATGGCTGCACAGTATTCCATATCATATAGATATCACGTCTTCTTTAACCATTCCTGTATGGATGGGCAGACAGGTTGTTTCCAGGATTTGGCTATTATGAATTGTGCTGCTATAAACATGGATATGCATGTGTCTTTTTGGTATGTTGACTTTATTTCTTTTGGGAATATGCCCAGTAGGGCAGTAATTGGATCAAATGGAATTTCTATTCTCAGCTTTCTAAGGAACCTTCAGACTGCTCTTCATAATGGTTGTACCAGACTGCATTCCCACCAGCAGCGGAGTAGGGTTTTTTTTTTTTGTCCACACTCTTGCCAACAATTGTTTTTTGAGTTATTGATGTAAGGCCATTCTCACTGGAATGACATGAAACTTTAACATTATTTTTCTTTGCCTTTTTCTGATAGCCAATGATGGAAGAACACTTTTTTATATGCTTGTTGCCAAGATGGATTTTAAAGTCACCTGCTATCTCTAGAACTCCTTTTTACAACTCCAATATCAACCTCTCAATCCAGTCTCTGCATTCGTAGGGTTTTTTTCTAGGTGTGTCTTTACCTGAGAAGCTGGCAGCCCAGGTGATGTTGAGGTTGAAGTTTTTAGAAGCATTGATGAACATGTCCAAATCCCTGTTTTGCTGATGAAAAGAAACAAGTAAGGAGAAAAATAATTATAACCATTTCCAGATTTTAAAATAAAGCAACAATTAGATTTTACTACTTTCAACTTTTTCTTCTTTCAGACAATGTCTTGCTCTATAATCAAGGCTGGCCTCAAACTCACAGCAATCCTCTGCCTCAGCCTACCAAGTGCTGGTACTACAGGAGTGCACCACCACACCTAGCTTATTTTTATGTGGTGCTGGGGGATTGATCCCATGCCCTCATGTATGCTAGGCAAGTGCTCTAACCCCTTACCTATGACCTCAGCCCTCTTAATTTTCTTAACTACAGGTTAACTACAGATTTTACAATCTCTCAATAGGAACTTCATAGACAAGATAGCAAAACTTCTAACCATTTTTCCTCAATACAATAAATACATCCTAGATAAAATGTCATTTCCCTTCCATATACAAAATTAGGTCTCATGGTGCACACCTATAATCCTAGTTGTAGGACTGAGGCAGGAGGACTTCAAGTTTAAAGCTAGTTTTGGCAATTTGTTGAGACTATGTTTCAAAAAAAAAATAAAAAATAAAAAGGGCTTGGGATATAGCTCAGCACTCCCTAAGTTCAATTCCCAATAAACATGTACATACACAATAAGGAGTTCAACACTTTATCAGATGTCTAATTCCATGAAAAGGACCTCTTAAAAAGGCCTTTGTCAAAGCATAATGATTTACATCTTCTGACCTTTGTCAGAGAAGCCAGACTCCACAAGATCCTCTGGGCAGCTATTTCCAAATATCTGGAGTTCCATACTGTTTACGAGGAAACATCTGATTTAAGGACCTAATTTCCATTTAATTATAACTTTAACCCATGTCTTTCTGAATGTGTTGATTATAATGTAGTATAAAATTTCCCCCAAATTGGAAGTGCTCTTTCAAAGCCATAAAAAGCTAAAATATACTAAACTTAGAGGAAATTTAATTATATTTGTTCATGATTTTAAAATATTTTCTCATAAAAACACTATTTCAAGAGAAATATGACTGAATACTCTTTCTTATCTTTGAAGATCTTTCCCGTTCAGAAATACACCAAGGACTGGGAGCATAGCTCAGCGGTTAGAGAACTTGCCTACCAAGTAAATAAAAAGCCCTGGGTTCAATTCCCAGCACTACATAATAATCAGGTGGGTGTGGTGGTGCACATCTGTGGTCCCTAGACTCAAGAGGCTGAGGCAGGAGGACTGCCATTTGTTCAAGGCCAGCCTGGGTTACACAGTGAGTTCAGGACCAGCCCAGACTACACAGCAAGACCCCATCTAAAATAATAACAGTAACAATAAATAAAATACCTATTCTAAAGGACAGCCTAATTTATTTGAATTTTGGTTTTAATGACCTAAAATGTTATCCTTGAGGAATGCATTGAATGAGAGAAAGAAAATACTGTTGGCTATGTTAGATAATTTTAATTTTTAGTTTTCATTGTAATTTAACTAGTCAATCTCTTTCTTGAGGGCAAATTTTTTTTGTAAACTAGTATCTTACAAATGTATTCAATTATGCTGAAATTACTCATTTAAAAAATCTTGGATTAGGGATGCAGCTCAGTGGCAGATATTGTGGGCCATACACACAGCTCTGTGTTAATTCCTAGCAGCTCAGAAAAAAACCTAAAAACAGTTTTTAAAATTAAGAGTTTTAACAGTGGTGTTGTTATAGTTACTATAGCAAAAAAAATTTGCAAAGCCATTTTCAAAATGTGATCTCTAAACCAGAGGTTTCTTTCACAAAGCAGTTACCTTCTCATTTACTGAGAAAACTTACTCTTCTGAGGACAGCACAAATATTTATTTCTTTTAATATTTACTTGCAGCCCACAATTAACAATTACTTCTTTCCATGAAAAGAACCAATAAACTTGAAACCTTTATATTTTCTTAAAAGAGAATATACACACTTGGATAAATATTAAGTATTCCCACTATAAAATAAACAGGGAAACAGAGAGGTCCAAAGATTTTCATGGTTATTCCCTCCCTTGTTAAAAGGTATTTAAAAAGTGCTATCTTTATTTATTTTTTTAAAAAAATCATCAATTACATCCTGAAAGACTTCAAGCACTTCATCTACTTGCTTATGAATACGGCAGTAATATATTTCATGTGTAGTACTTCTGCTACAATCTACTCCAAAATCAGTTTAGAAAACTTTCACTTGACACAGGTATTCACATGATACAGTTTTCTCATGATACATGTTTACTTAAAGACATTTATTTTTACTTAAAAGGCCATCTACTCTTGAGAATGAGTTTTCTCTGGTTCACCTTTTTAAATTCTGTCATTGAAATGGAATATTAAAAACAGATCTTTGTTTCATTTAATTGTAAACCTACCCCACTTTGATGGACTTTTAAAAATATTACTAACACTTTCTTTTAAAAGTTAGTAATGTTTACTGATATTTGTTAACAAGGGAATCTACTTGGGTTTTTTCCATTCTGTTTTCCACTCTATTATTTGTAAAACTTACTGTGAGAGGAATTTTATGACAGTATATGGCTTTATGTATGGTGATAAGAGGCAAAAAATCTCTAAGGAAACTCTTAAATAATAACTTAGCACTGAGTACAGTAAAATTTCCCTAAGTATTAGAGTATATATTGAATGACTTAAATTTGCAATAAGGAGAATGGGTATAAGGTATAGCTCCGTGGTAAAGCTCATGCTTAACATATGAAAAGCCCTGGGTTCCATCCCCAGCAGAAAGAAAAAGAGAATGAAAAGAGATTACGTAAGTATATCTTTATGCTCTGCATGCCTTTTTTAAATGTAATGCTATATTGGCTCCATGCTACCAGGAGGTTAATGCCTTCTGCAACATCATCATTACTGACAGTGGAATAAGTCAACATCACAAATAGTCATTTTAACCATTTAAATTATTTCTGGCAAATTTCTCGTGTCCAACTAAACCTCTGCTGTTTACCTCATAATGAGGCTAGGAACTCCGAGGCGCATCAGTGTTAACTTCAGTCACTTCCCTCACTGCTTGCCCCTATATCACTGGTGTTAATTTCAGTAAGTGATTTCTTTGTGGGCAATTTTTAAGCCTCTGGTCTGTTTTTGAAAGAATAAATCTGGGCTCTGCCATCTGCCTAGTAGTGATGAGCTCCCTTTGGGTTCTGCTCTGTGTGGGGAGGTGATGGGCTGACAGAAAAACCAGGTATGTGGAGAGTCAGAGTGATTCTGTGCACCGGAGGGTGGTAAACCTGCAACGCTGCTCTTGCCTTTTTGGACGGTAAGGATGGGAAGGAGAAAATGTAGATTGTAGCACTTTTCCTGCGCCTCTTTGCTGCTGAGGCCGCACCTCTATCCATGATGACCAAGAAAAGGAGCCACGCAAAATTAAAACAACAGAACGTTTAAAAAAAATCTTACTTCATCAGGAGTAGCTACAAAATTGATGGCTGTGTAATAGCGGTCATCTTCCTGGGACAGGCTAAAAGTGAACTGATAGTCAATAAGAAGAGTATCTGTGGAAAGAGAGAAATGCACTTCTAAAAGCTGAAACAGAAATTCAAGAGTCATGAAAGGAGTCTCACTCACCTATTCCCAGGACGTTCAAAGGAAACTAATCAAGTCCCTCAGCATTACGATTTTGTTTGAGTTACCCATCCAATCCTCCTTTTATCATGACCCTGGTTGAAACTTCAGCTCCAAGCTAACTCACTGCAAACATTATGGATACATGCTAAGTTTTACCATACCAAAAATAGGTGCTAATAGTGTAACTAAATGGGAAAATGGCTGATTCTAGGTCTCAAGCCAGGAATATATGCTCTAGGTATTTTAATCCAGAGAGGATGAAAGCATTCACAGGCTAACGTGAGATAGCCTGAAAAAACACCTTACTGCCTAAAATTGGCACAATTAATTTTAAAGTCAACTTTACAATTCAACAACTGATTAAAAACTGGGAAAAGTCTGAATCAAAGGAGTTCTGGCTAGCAGAGGAGTTCAGGAATTGCCTGTTTTTGAACAACTTGTCATGGAATTAGAAAGGCATGATGACAGATGGCCTTTTTGAAATTTGTTTCTAAAATCCAGGTCCCAGACTCGTATGACATCATTATAAAGCCCTTAAATACAACTTATAAAAACATGAATAAATGTGAGTATAAGTGAGCATTTGAGTTTATTGATGACATAACTTGAATTGCTTTGAGTGCAACCCTCATAACACAAGTGAAGCAAAAGTTGGGACTAGGCTTTAAACATTTTTTTCATATTCAGGCTCAAAAGTTTAGACTCTATGTCACACCTGTAATGTGACCATGATACCACACTACCCGCTGCAAAAAAAGTAAATCTAAGTTTGTTCTTCTAAAGGTGTATTTGGGGAAAATATCATGAGAAAGTACACATTAGTATAAGAGTGAAATAAGAGAGCAGTGGGAGAAAAGAAGATGGATTTAGTGGCAAGCGAAAGGGGCTTTGGGGACGGGTGAGGGCTGGGAAGAGGGTGGGAAGGCAAGAATGGCCAAGGTGGAATAACATACACCAGTTTCTCAAGTTGAATGTAGTTATTATGTGTCACAAATACATACTAATAAAAAGAATAATTTTGGGAAAAAAGAGAAAAACAAATTGTGAAAATGGAACATTAAATCATGCTCTAAAGCAGGCAAATGTATAAAGAAATAACGACTGATTGACCACATGGAAGTGTGGACTGCACTACAGTTTCAGTTACAATAATAGGCACTCAAGTAAACGTAAGAAAGATTGCCTCTGCTACAGTTTTGTTCTGTATCCAAGAAGCTTGATAGGCATATTGCACACTGTACTACTGGTTTACAGAAGTTTATGAATATTTTAAAATTATTTGTATGTCCAGACAGCTTGGAAAATATTTTTCACTTTGTGATTTATTTTGTCACTGATAATTTTTTAGAAGTTGTGATATTATGGGAGATGTACTGGTGTATTTGCTACAGCATACTTTTAGAAAAGAAAATATATGTCTTAAGAATGGTGTTATGAGCTCATTCTTTAAACATCACACATGAATGAATCCAATCTTAAAATCCACAAAGTGCTACACCTGTGCTGGGTGGAAGTATTAAGTTTCAGTTTATTAACTATTTATTTGGCATTCATAGTAATTTGTAAGTTTATGTTTATAAAATTTGTACTTAGAAAATGTTAATATTTTTCAAACATTTCAAGTATTTTGTGTTATTTCTCAAGCTTCCTCAATGATCAAGCAAAAGATATCACCTCCTTTTCTGTTGGCAGTTCTTATGGTTTTACAGAACTGTGATACAAGTTTCTATGTATAACTTTTAGAGTGTGCAAATGAAAATTTTTAAAAAAAATAATGGGTGAAGGGCTTTAATGGACAATTCTTCCAAGAAGATATACTAATAGTCAATAAGTAAATAAGCACATGAGATGATACTCAATAACACTGTTCATTAGAAAAATATAAATCAAAGCCACAATGCAATACCATCTCATACCCATGGGGATGGTTAGTATTTAAAAAAAAAAAAAAGACCAAGTTTTGGCGAAGATGTAGAAAAACTGAAATGCCTGTGCATTCTTGATGGGAATGAAAACTAGGGCAGCCTCTATAGAAAAAGTATAGCAGTTCCTCAAAAAACATTAAATTTAGAATCATCACATGACCTAGCAATTCTGTTTCTGGATATATACCCAAAATAATTAAAAGGAAGGCCTAAAATAGGTATTTGTATATGCTGTTCACAGAAGCAATTCATGTGCCCACATATGTCCAGAGATGAATGAGTAAGCAAAACATCAAATGTAAAACAGAATACTATTTGGTCATAAAAAGAAATGAAATTCTGACATAAGCTATAACATGGATGAACTCTGAGGACACTGAGTATAATAAACAAGTCACAAAAAGACAAAAATACTGTATGATTCCACTGAGATAAGAAAAGCAGTGTCATCAAATTACAAAACAGAAAGTAGAATGGGTGGTTGTCTGGGTTGGGGAATGAGGAAACATGGAGTGATTAGTTAAGTCTTAACTTGGTAGTCTTCCCAAGTGACCATATCATTTTACATTCCCATAAACAATACAAGAAGTTTTCTATTTCTCAGCATCACTGCTAAAATCTGATATTGACTTCTCTTCCTCAACAAAGAGATTTTAATGTGCCAGGCATCAAAATTTCAGCCTTCAAGAAATAACCAGATCTCACAAGACTGGAAGTGTAGCCCAGTGGTTAAAGTACTCGCCTGGCAAGCACAAGGCCTTGGGTTTGGTTCTCCAGTACCATATAATCTGGGTACACATATGTTACTCCAGCCCTTGGGATTCTGGAGGGGGGAGGATTGCCTTGAGTTCAAGGCCAACCCGGTCCTGGACAATGCAATGAGTTCAGGACCAGACTGGACTACAGACGGGGATTCTGTCTTAAAAAATAAAAGAAAAAGAAAAAATAGAAATAACCAGGTCTTCAATTTCACTACGGCATCAGAAGGTATACTCCTACAAAGCTAAGACAGGAGGATTTTAAATTTGTGCCCACTCTGGGCAACTTAGACCTTGTTTCAAAATAAAAAATGAAAAAAAGAAGAAAAAAAAAAAGAGAAAGAGAGAAAGAAAAGACATTATTATCCACAATGATTTTAAATGGTTATTTAAAACACTCTTTTCCTTCTGTCTGGTCAGGCCAGGTATTTTGCATGTTGAACAATAAAGACTTATTAAAACAGCTTGGACACAGAAGGAGACAAGGTTACAGTTGTCTCCTATTATACCATGGTATTAGCTTTTGGTTCAGTTGTTCTAGGCCTGTATCTTCCTGTGGTTTGAATACACCTGTCCCACATGAGTAATGGCTAAGTATTTTTGAAGGTGCTTATTGGTTGTTCATATATCTTTTCCAGTGACTCTCTGTTCTAATCTCTGCATGTTTTTAACTGAATTGTCTTCTTATTCAGTTCCAAGAGTTCTTTATATATTCTAGATACAAGGTCTTTACCAAATACATTATCTGCAAATATTTTCTCCATGTTGGCTTTTTAAACATTTTTTGAATGTTGTTTTAAAATATAAGCTTCAAACTTTGACATCTCATTAGTTAACATTTTTATGAATCGTTTCCCAAAGCATATCTAAGAACTCTTCCTTATCAAAAATTTCTTCTTGAGAGCTCTCACTCTCTCTCTCACTCTATTATTTAAAGGTTCCAAGTGGACATAAATTTAGAAAATAGAAATGTGATGCTATTCATCCAGTATAGCAGTTATATAATTATACTAGATGTACCAAACTTTAGCCTCTTTTTCTCTGATTTCTAATCTGGTCTGCCTTATGGATGCTTATACAGGGAGAAGACATATTTACCCACAAAGACCCAGTTACCTTGCCAGATTCACCTTTCATTCCTAGACAATCATTTGGTATTTCATTTTACATACTCATTTAAAGAGGAGATGAACTGAAATCAGATCCATAAAGAATGACGAAACTTCACTTACATTTTAAGAATTCTGTTTTTTTAAATCTATAGCCTGAAATATGAAGTGATAACCTCAATCAGGCAATGGCACATGGAGCAAGGCTTCAGGAGCACAGAAACAAGGAAGGTCAGGGCTGCGTCATTCTCTGTGTTATTGCCTCCTATCTTATACCGACACACCAACCCCAACCACAACCTCAGCGAAAACACGTCAAATAGTATTCATAGGGAAACCCTGGGAACTCAAGGAGTACTTCAATGGATGTTTTTATATTCCTCTAGAACTTATCATTTTCAAAACAAATAAAAGAAAACAATGGTATTTTGCTGGACTACTTCTGCTTCTAAAACTTACAATAACATGTTCCTTTGAGAGGGTTTCCTTGGTATCGATTTTCTACCTCACATCTAGGAGGAAAAAAAAGGTGAAATTATTTTCTATTTAAAACAAAATATATTTTGTTCATTTTAAAATCTAGAAAAGAAATGGAAGTTTTAAAACAAAATCAAGGAGATCCTTTCACATGAACTATAAACAGTTTTACGTCAAGATATTTTTCACCATTCAGAACAGATGAACTAAGGGAAGCGTTTGCATGTGTTTTCCTGTTGTTGTCCACCAGTTTGCACCATAAACTATAAATAAACAGTTGCTGAAGAGTTGCCAAGGAACATTACATAAATATAAGTGTGATAAATCTAGATCCTGTTTATTTTACTGGAAAACATTTTCACTTTGGCATGAATCACACTGTTTTCCAAAAGTTGAGTTAAAATATTTTTCAAATATTCATTTTCTCACTTCTTTCTTGCTCTTCCTGGGTAAACTGATCTTTATAACCACAAGCAAGAGAAAACTAAATATCAAGAATCACCTTAAGAAAAAAAAAAACCAGCAACCCATCAACAAGTGCTCATCAGCCTGAAGAAAAAGTAAGCTCTAGTTAAGAAGAACTATTAGTTTTCTCATAGATGTCATCTAAAAAGAATCATTAATCTCCTCATGCACATCATCTACAAGCACCACTAAAATGGGTCTTCTGTTTCACAAGGCCATACAAGCAAGTGTGACATCTCTGAAGCGTAAAGTAAGGAGGGGAAAAGCCTGGGTAAAGCTCTTTCCTTTCTTTTCTTTTGGTACTAGGGTTTGAACTCAGGACCTTCACACTGCACTACACTTCCAGATCTTTTTTTCTTTTCTTTTGTTTGTTTGCTTGTCTCCTTGTCTTTTTTTTTTTTTTTAAGGTCGGGTCTCGCTCTGTAGTTCTGAACTCACTATGTAGCCCAGGGTGGTTTCAAACTCAAGACAAACTTGTGCCTCAGCCTTCCAACTGTGCTGGGGTTGTAGGTGTGGCCACCGTGCCCAGTTTATGTGGTGCTGGAGAACCAATCAAACCCAGGGCCTTTAACCACTGAACTATGCCCCCAACCCCTATTTTTTAGTTTGAATTTTGAGGCAGGGTCTTGCTAAGTTGCTAAATTGCCCGGGCTAAGCTTTACCTTGCAATCCTCCTGCTTCAGCCCCCAAGAGTGCTAGGATTAGAGGCCTACACCACAGGGCCCAGATGGGTAAAGACCTTTTCCCAGGAAAGATAAACTATATTGTCCTTTCATTCAGGATAATGACTAAACCTGTCTGTATCTGCAATGTCTTGAAGAGATCTGAAAGTTTCCCCAAGATGCCACCTGCCTTTGCTGTATCCCTAAGAGAGGGGAAGAGTGGCTAATATTCCTGTATCATATTTTTACGTCCCAAGGAACATGGATTAAAAATTAAATTTAATTGCTGATCAGACTTTTCTCCACAGTGATTTTTGAGCAGCATGAAACTAGTAATCTTCAGATGTGGTATGTACATGCACCAATTTCTTGAGTTGAATATAATTATTATGTATCACAAACTAATACTAATAAAGAGTAACAATGGGTAAAAAAGAAAGTAGGAGCCCTACATGTAAACTACAAAGTCGAGACAGATGAATTCTCTGCTGAATAATATCAATGTTTCAATTCAATCACTGAGAACATTGTTACTATTGATCTTTAAGAGAAAGTATACTAATGAGGTATCTACTTGTATCAGCTCAGTGTTTTCATATTTAAAGATCTCAAGAGAATGAGTAAGCCTGTATGCATGTATTCTATTACATTTTTCAGTGAGGCAGACAGGTCCATGTTAATTAGGGGATAATTATCAAGATACAATTATTGTTGGTGCCCTTACTGACAGATGAAAAATTAGGGCTGTGCAAGTTAGCAATTTGCCTCAAGAGCATTCTGCCCAGTGAAAGTGGAACCAGATCTCACACCCCACTTGTCTGATTCTGAATCTATATCCTCACAGATGGAGGCTCTGAACTCTCCCCTGGAAGATGTTAAACAACCTTCACTAAGGAAAATGCCAGAAGAAAAAACTTCTAACAGGTAAAAGAATCATCTCCACTATCAGACAACAAAAATGTCAAATACCATCACTGGAAAGCCAACTCTTCCCTCTAGCCTTCATGAGGGAAACTGCGTAGTTGCCGAAGTGACAATGACTAACACAAATCAGCATGCCAAGAAATGTCACTTCATTCAAAAATTTTCTTTAAAGTGACCTAAAGAGCCATTAAAGGATTGCTGGACTGCTGCTAATGACCACTTAGTTTGGGAGTTGAACTATCCAAAAGAGAAAGGGTAAAAATTTCAACCTAATCAGCCCAAAGACCCTCAGAGCCCATGGGAACAAGTAAATCAACAGCTCTGGTGGTAGCTCTTGGGGTCTGGGCAGCTTTTTACCTCCCTGATGGTACAGAGTGTGGTACTCACAGCTGGCACTCGTCCCCTTTGACACCCTTGGTGGTACAGAAGCACTTGCCCGAGTTGGTGTTGCACAGTGACGCGTGTCCGTTGCACCTGCATGCTGCACGGGAGGAAAAGAAACACAAATCATAACTGGCTTAAGAGACCGTTGCTTTCAGAGGCTCTTCCCAAAACAAACAGCTTGTTTCCACTGGGTTCAGGAGGAAACACAGGCTAAAATGAGAGCATTACATGGACAAAATTTATGATTTTCAACTAATAATTTACCTCTAATAATGTACAGGTAACATTAAAGAAAACTACAACCAAAATGAAAGGACAGGAGAAAACAGCTGGTCCTCACTGCTCCCAGGAGCACTACTATTTTGATCTTTCTGACAGTCTCTTCTCAATAGGATGAACTCATTTGTGAAGTGAGTATTTGAGGAGCATTCCAGTGTACCAAGTGCTGGTTCCTTGCCCTCACGAAGGCACTAGGTATTGCCTGTCCTCTCGAGGGAAGCTGCCCTGTACCTCAGCCAAGAAGCCTTCTCCATGGGGCCACGTCGAGAATGACACTGGGGCTCAGGAGTGCAAGAAACCCTAACGGCAAGGTGAGTATTTCAAAGGCAGTTTAGCATGAACCACCCTCGCTTTGTTTGCCTTCTCCTTTGCTTTTACTGAAAACAACTCTTCCCATCCCCTCTTGCAGCCACTTCAGCACACCTCTACCGACACCCACCACGGAAGGATGCTCTATGGTACATTTGATACTCCAGGCAGAATAAATGAAAGTCTTTGTGCCCTGTACCTTTATACTTTATACCCTGTTTTCCTGTGAATAAATTAGTCATTAGAACCCAGAGCGTAAATAAGTAATAAGAGTCAATCATGAGAGATGGGGGGAGGCAGCGGCCTAAACGAGTAGGTGGGAGGGTGAGAAATGAGGACAGGAATGTGAGGTTGATGAGATATGTATGTGCATAAAATTCTCAAGTTTAATGCAACCATTGTGTATTATAAATACATACTAATAAAAATGGGAAAAAATAAAAATTGGTCATTAGGCTGGAGAAAAGAGTAATTTTAATCCTGTGGAAAAGAAAAAAAAATCACTCCAAGAAACCTATAAAGTAGAACTGTGCAGATGTTATAAGCATGCACACTGGAGTCAAAATACGTGTCCAACTGTTGCTCTCCTGAGTGTGGGGATGGGGTCTGGGTCAGTGAGAAGCAGAGGGTGGCTTGGGAATCCAGTGCCTCCCACTGAGCTCTTCAGTAACTCTGGGCCTGATGCTTAAGCTTTCCGAGTCTCCATGGCCTTGTCTGTATGACAAGGATAATAACACTTTCTATCTCACAGGATTTTTCTAAGGATTAAAGGAACTATCATGAGTATGACAAAAAAAAGTATTTAATACATCATTGCACTTAACTAAGAACTATACAATTGTAAAAGAAAAACATTAAAGACTATCCCGTAGCTCATGGTATTTTAAAAACTATGCTTTCTATTGTGGATTGGGACTCTGAAAGATAAAACTGAAATAAGCTCTAACTCAGACAACTGTTCTAAGGCCTTACAGAAGAGGAAAATGTGATCTTTCTAGATGGCAGATGCACATATGTGGATGGTCACCTGAAGTACAAGGCCAGTAGTTAAGTGCAGCACTCACTAAGTGCTTCCCAGCCTGGCCACATCTCACTGGGAGACCTTGGGCAGGTTACCTGACCTCAGAAATAGGAAAGGTACCTAAGTCCCAAATGGCTGTCGGCACAATTTATATCGTGTACACTTACCATTTAGCAATACTGGAGGTTCTGATTACTATCTAACATATAAAGTAAATTTATAAGGAGTGGGAAGATATTTTTGCTGAATATTTTTTTAATCTGAGCAGGACATTTTATTTAAAAGTAGTGCGAAATGGCATTAGAAGAGTAACAGTTATTACTCACATTTACTGAGTTTTAACTATGTGTTATATACTGCTCTGATTGCTTTAATCTCAACAATCACCCTACTCTTCCCATTTTACAAATGAGGAAACTGAACCCCAAATAGACTATATAGTTTGAATGTCACCTCCTTCATGGCTGGCCTGGAATCAGATTCCGAAGGGCCATGTTAAGTCTGAGGGTAGATCGAGGAGTACACAGAGGTTTCCTTTGTTATTTATTTTTCTTGTTCAGAACTTAAAGAGTTTTTCAACTAAATGATTCATAATAATTTTCGGTTGGAAACTAGAACAAATAAAAAAGTCAGCTTATTGGTGTCATCTGATATTAAAAAATTATTATGTTCTAACAATAAAATGACCTACGGCTTACAGACTTCTTACCTGACAAGAATGAGGACTATTTAAAATATACTAGGGAAGTACTGAGGGACGCAGCTCCTATTAGATCTTGTGTGTGATTTCTCAGGCCCCTCCAAAGACCACTACAGGGGCTTTCCCTGGTGACCTCAGGGCACAGCTGCCTTCCCTCATGTTCTTAGAACAGCGAACTTCCAGTGAGGTCTGATCCCTACCACCCCATCAGTCTTTGGCACACCCTCACTGGTGCCTCAGGTAGAGATCTTCAGTGTCTCTGTTGCAGCCTCTTTTTGGAAGAGAAAAGGAAACTGATATTTTCTTTGTTCTGACTCAGGGCCCAAGACTTTCTTACTCCTAGCTCTTCCCTCTCTTTCTCTCCACAACCTCAGGGTCCACAATGCTGTTCACAAGCCTCGCTCCATGGAAAAACAACATCCCACTGTTGCTGACCCTCCATCCACCTGACCCTGGACTCTGTGCTAATCCACAGGCGAGGCAGGGGTAGAAAAGGCGCCAACACTTTTTCTAGCTCCAGCCATTGCTTATACCACTGCTCACCACGATTAAAGGCCTAACTCATTGTTGACTTGTTGATTTGACATGCTAGTCCAAGATCTGATAGCTCACTTGAGATCCCAGAAAGTAAGATAATAAGAAATGCAGTACCCAAACCAAGTAGCTTCTCCCCTCCTTAGTATTCCAGTCAGATAGAAGCCCTGGTTCCACCTGATTTCTGGTAAGCCTGATCAGTGGAACTTACGCTGACATTTGCCTCCATTGGTGGGATCTCCGTAGAAGCCAGATATGCAGGTCTCACAGTGCTTGCCGGTGGTCAGGTTCTCACACTTCTCACAGATACTCTGGTTGATACATTTGCTGTGGCCATTGCACTGGCAAGCTGAAAGGCAAAAAATTTCAAGAGGCCTCTATGGAAAAGCCAGGAGGAGTAAGATCTAAGTGCATCTATCTAGAGGTTCCTTATTGCCTCTAAATATAAAATCACCAAAACTAGCCAGTGTGCTCGCACACACTTATCATCCTAATTGGCAGGTTAAGGCAGAAGAATCACCTCTGCCCAGGCATTTAAGGCCAGCTTGTACAACATAGCAGGACAGTCTTAAAAACAAAAGCAAACAAAAGTAGCTCACTAAAAACCAGTTTGAGAAATAAAATCAAAATATCAAAAATGAAAATAACTTTTATTACTCACTGTAAAATATATTTATGTAATATATCTGAAAAATAGAGAAAATAGAAAAAAACCACATCTTCTTACACAAAGAACACATCTAATGTTGTTCCTTCCACAATTTTTCTATACTGTTTTACAGAGTTTTGTTTATAGTAATATTCAGTTTTGGTATTTCAACTTAGATCAAAATTATTTTATATTTTATCATAAATAAAACCTTAAATGTCAAAATGATTTATATAAATCAAAATAATTATTTAATCATCCCCTTACATTCTAATGTCTAAACTGTACTGAATTTTTCATTATTCTTTACATATAAATGTTGCTAGAAGTAAGATCACTAAAGCTTCGCTGGACATAGGACTTTCCAATTAGGAAAGCACATGAAGCCTGCTGCTCTCAGGGCTGCTCAGGGTAGCTGCACAAGATGTGCACAGGAGACAATTCCATTAACAACAGTATAAAAAAGAATAAAATATTTCATACAAAAATGTAACAAATAAGTGCAGGACATATACACTAAAAACTACGAAACATTGCTGAAAAAAAAAGGTAAAAGATATTACAGAGGGACTAGAAGATCTACCATCACTAACTGGTAATATGCCTTAAATTGGTCAGCAGAGACAATGCAATTCCTATCAGCTGGCTAGTTGTTTTGACTGCTGCTGGACCTGCAGAAATTGACCAGCGTATCCTAAAATTCATGTGGGAAGTGCAAGAAACCTAGAATAGCCTTACAAATCTTAAAGAGCAAGAACAAACACTGCTGTACCACAGTAACCACATGTGTGATATGGCATTAAAGACAGACATGTAGCTCTGTGGGGTAGAACCAAGGACCTGGACATTAGCTCTTAAGTGCAATCAACTGATTTTCAAAAACTGTGCCAAGAAAATTCAATAGTCTAAGGAAAAAAACCTTCAAAAGGTTTTGTGTCATATCCACACGCATGAGAGTTCATGAAGACAAGTTATTTCCCTTCAGAATGTGTAATAGATTATATTCACATAAAGAGATTTATAGAGTTTTTTTGTTTTGTTTTGTTTTTTGAGACAGAGTCTCGCTCTGTCATCCAGGCTGGTCCTGAACTCATTATGGATCCCCAGCTGGCCTTGGACTCATGGCAATCCTCCTGCCTCAGCCTACTGTGCACTAGGATTACAGGAGTGCGCCACCATGCCCAGCTTATGTGGTGCTGGGGAATTGAACTTGGGTATTAGGCACTTGACTTAGCACTTGCTAGGTGAGTGTTTTGTGGCTGAGCCATTCCTCCAGCCCCAATTTATGTATTACACACATAAAAGGGTGAGACTGTTTGTCTTTGCAATCTCAGTGGATTGTATGTTTTGTGCATCACAGTTCAGTTTAATGTGTATTCATTCAATAATTAAACTTTTCTTTCTTTTCTATATTTGTGGACTTTCTGGGTTAGTAGATTTTTACTGTTATTTTTTCCCCAATAATCACTATGATCTATTTCTGAGTAAAAAGTAAACTATAGAATATAGGTAATACATCTAGCATAAAGCACGTTATTTTTTCTTTTTATAAGTGGGGACTGGTGTGTTTGAAGGCACTCTGTCAAATTGTTAAGAAGTGTTTTTATGAAGAGCTGAAAATAAACTGAATTCCAGTTTTCATTTTATATAAATCTACAATTTTAAAATAAAGAACATACATTATTTTATAATAAAATTAGTAAAATCACTCATTTGGGAATTCCCAATATTTTTATTAGTTGCTATGTAAAATACTTTCACATGAAATCTACTAAAATAATCTAATACTGATTTTTTTCTTAAAGGAAATCCATATAAACAGTACAGTTTCAAGGTTTTATTCTACATAAACATGTGCCAAAGAGAGACTTGAATTTGATACATAGGCATCTTACCTGGACACTGAATGAAGGACCAGTTGTATCTGCTGTCCTCTAGACACATGCTGGAATTCAGAAGGGGCTGTGGAAAGGCGATTCCCGTAGAAGCCTGTGACGGCAACTTCAAGGGCCCTTTATAGGAACCCTCCATGCATTTCCCTTTCCCGGTATTGCTGGGATCAGTACACCAGCCACAGCCAGGCTGCTCTAAGCAATTACTGCAGGTACAGTAGCCAGAACAATTTTCAGCTATGAAAAAAAAGCTACATTTCACTATCACAGGTTGCTTTGAATTCACTGTATTTAAATTACCTTTTCTTTAATAGACTATTTAACTTTGTGAGTCAAAATTACTATTCTGTAGTGACTATTTAAATGAAAAAATTAGATTTAAAGAGCCCGACACATATTTTGCAAAATGAAGAATACAGATATATTCCCTCTCCTCTTTCAACCCAGCATGCTGGAAGCAGAGTGACTTCAGAGAACCCCTATGAGAAAGCACTTATTTTGCAACTTAAGACATTTACACTGGAGACACAGGGATTGAACTATATGATCTTGAGCTTATAACATTCTCTATTCTGTGATGTATCCTATGCTAATATGATTTATGTAGCTATGTCACTGTGACTGATTCCATATGCACATTCTCATCAGGTAGGACCAGTTTAACATAGATTCTGGAGAGACTTGCGCATAAGGTTATAACCAACCTGTTTACATCATAAAACATTCAAAGGCTGAGTGCACTCCAAGCCCTGTCACCTGCACGCAGGGCACTGGTGAGTGCCGAGCTCTCACTTACGCGGGCAGGTGCTCATCGTGTACCACTCCATACACTGGCCGAAGGGGAAGGAGGCCACGTACGCGTTGGAGTCCACACACTGCTTCATGTTGCTGCACCACATGCACTCGGAGCTGCTGCTGGTGCACTCCCCACACGCGGTCCGCAAGGCGCATGGTGTCCGGCACTGCTTGGCACTGTGGTTGGCTGCGGATTAAACCCAAGAGGGACACTTAGAGCACCCGCCACACCAGCTAAGGCCAAAGACTTTTCAAATGCACACTGTGACCCGTTAGTGTTGTCATGAAATCAATTCTGGTGCTAAACTACAGAAAGGAGAAAACAGGAAATTTTGGAGTCCTCATGCACAGTTTAGTCTAGTACACTTAAAAGATGAGACTGTTTAAAGAGCGTTGAAGACCAAGATGGGGAAACAAGAGAATTCACACAACTAGGGTCCTGAGACTCTTGGAATATAAGAGATCCAGGACAAACTTTAGGGGTTTTACAACTCACCTGATTGATAAAACCCTGTTCGTCATTTTGGGTGAAGGAGGGACCAAAGAACTCATTAAACTCACCAAGACACTTAGGATTCAACACTGAGGATTTTAAATGCATATCTTCAGGTGACTCCTACCGTGCCAGGAATTCTCCTGTACACCTCCCATATTCTTAGGCAATCTCCTTCCTGAAACTGGAATGGTGCAAATGGGGCCCAGCCTCCCAGAAGACCCATAATCCGCCTTATGGCTTATGGATCCCATGCACGCAGAAGATAGGGGCTGGTCTTGGGCTATGGACAGCCCCTAAAGCTACCCCTACACCTGCCTTTGAACCTAAACTTACGCCCCAGGAAAGCAAACCCAAGAAGCACTCAAGAGAATGTAGCATGGTTCACTTATCTGCCATAGCTTAGGCGTGGTCTGGCTGTCATCTGCCTTCTGTCAGAACTGCTCTCATTTTTTTCTCCCTTGACACTGCCTTTCTGAATACTATGCCTGTAGTAACTTTACTTTTATAATCTTATCTTTGCTTTTATTTTCCTTTCTGTGTTCTTTCTTCCACATCATTTTCCTCTAATACCAAGAAATTTGCCTTTCAGAGCAAACCTCAATACTTTGGGGGTAAATGAAACAATCTATTTCAATATTAATTAGGACATTAGATTCTTTTTTGGGGGGTGGGGGGGGGGTAGGATCTTTCTCAGTAGTCCAGGCTGCTCCTAAACTCACTCCGTAGGCCAGGCTGGCCTAAAACTAACTCATGGCAATCCTCCTGCCCCAGCTTCCTGAATGCTGGGGTTACAGGTGTGCAACACCACACCCAGTTCAAGTAATGCTAGGGGATCTAACTAAGGGCCTTGCACTTGCTAGGCAAGTGTTTTAATAAGTTTCCTGGAACACCTAATTCACTCATGTCCTTACCAGGTCTTTCACAGACACTGCCATTGAGTGGGTTGATGCAGGTTGCAGCCTTCAATCCCCGAGTACTGGGTTCTGACAAGATTCCACAGAATCCAGCATCACTGGGCTCAGATGGCATCCACTGCAGCAGACTATTTGTAAACGGAGACATATCTTCCCAGCACCAGTAGGATACATTGATCTTCCGAAGGCCAACCCATGGGGTTAAGGTGAGCTTGGACTATGGGTAAAACAGACAACTATGAATATAGCCAATGTCCTGACCAAAATAGGCTTCTAGGTAAAAACCAGTAAGTTAGGCACATTCCACAGATACAGGAAAAACTCCCATGTCCTAAACTCAGCCATGGAAGTTTAAGACAGATTATCACTTCAAAATGGCCATTTTACAAAGGACAGAAATACACTCAAAGAAGATAATTTATGAAAATGCTCACAAAGATCAACAGCAAAGTAATAATCAAGCTCTAAACTTTCCACTTTCTATGATAAACGCTGAAGAGATGGCCACTCATAAACTTGGCTTAAATATCCATTCATACAGAAATTATTTTTCCAATATTTATACAATAATGGTTATATGCTAATCCTCTCTGTGGTCATTAACCAAGCCTGTCTGAAGCCACGCCAGTTTAGACAACTGAAGATTTCCATATTTATTCCTAAGTTACTACTTTACTTAAATATTCTTCCTCTGCTTCACAAGGTATAATTAATACAAAGCCATGTTCTCATGTTTATTTTGGGTGTATATGATATTCCTGATGTTACGTATTCATTATGAAATGATCCTCATCACCAACCTAACACCATTACTTCACATTTTACTACTGTGTGTATGTGGTACAAACATTTACAATCTACTTTCCTAGCAACTTTCAAGTATACAATAGAGTATTACTGACTATAATCTATAAACTGCAACTGGATGTCCAAAACTTATTTATCTCGTATAATTAAAACCTTATACCCTTTGACTAACATCTCCTCAATTCCCATCCCCAACACTTGGCAACCTCTGCTTCTGTAAGTTTATTGGGTTTTTTATTTGTTTTCTGATTCTATATATAACTGGTGCCATGTTGTATTTGCCTTTCTTTATCTGGCTTATTCCACTTGGTATAACATTCTCCAAGTTCATTTGAATTGTTGCAAATTATAGACTTTCCTGCTTCTTTAAGGCTGAATAAGATTCCATCCTGTATACATACATTCACACATCACACCTTCTTTTTCTATTCATTCCACTTAGTACTAGCTTCTATAAAGACTAATGAGGCAGTAAACCCCCGGGAGGTTCTCTGTCTCCTACCTTCTTGTAATTTCCATCTCATTGTAATTTTTAAGAAATTAAGTCAAAGTATACAACTTAGCACAGAAATGAAAGATGTTCCTAATTTTTGTTAAAAACAAAAATTCACAATGTATGTCCATTTTTAAGACACACACACCTATGAAAAAAACCTAAAAGAAATAAATACATCCCAAAAGAGTTTTTAGTTATAAAGAATATTTATTTTATTTTATTGCCAGTATTTTCTACATTTCTTCTGAAATTATTTTTTAAAAATATAATTAAGTTAGTACTTCTTGAAGGCCAACTTCAGGAATTTCACCTTCTTGCTAAAATTCAAAGCCATTAGCACTGTGAACAAGGCCTGTCAGGATCTGCTTCTGTTGTCTTCTTGAATCCCAGCTATAACAGTTCCTTCCCAGCCAACCTGCTGCCAACCACACACTTAGCAGAGCTCACTCAGTGAGCCACTACCTCAATCTCTAATGAAGCACCAACAGCCTGTCTCTCTTTGCCTTTCCCATTCACTCCCTCCCACCTGCAAAGGTTACCTCTTTCCAGCTCCACCAGCTGGTCTCTGACCTTAAGGCAAGGCTGAGAGCCCTTTCTTACTTTCTGACACATACCTGGACTCCACAGAACATGGCATATCTAAAGTTAAAGCTGTGGAAATACAATATACTTCAGTTGTCTCATTTGTTAGTCTTAAAACAAGACTGAATTTCTACATATAAAGGTGCCACAGTAGACTACTACTGTGGTTTGGATCTGGAATACTCCCTAAAAGTCTCATGTGTTTGTATGTTATGAATTGTTTATGGAACCACGTGCTGTTGGGAGACTGGGGTCTAGTCTGGAGGGGTGGATTACAGGCATGTAGACTGGATTACAGGTGTGTGGTGGGGTCTTACCACACCTTACATGCCAAGAAAGGGCAAATCATTGAGGCTGGACGGGGGCCGGATCACTAGAAAACTGGAAGGATATATAAGCTGTTTCCTGCCTTCCTTATGGGATTAGACTTCACTTGCCTTGAAGAGCTGCCTCCACCTCTGCCTGTGCCATGTACTTTCACTGTTGCCAACTGGCCCTGAGAGGATTGTGACCTTCTGAAACTGTGAGCTAAAATAAATTTCCTCCCCTAATTTGTGGATGTAGAGTCTTGAGTCACAGCAACAAAAAAGTAAGACATAAATCAGTACCAGAGAAGTGGGGCTGTTGCTGTGACTTTACCTGGCCATGTGATATGGAAGACTTTGTAACTGGTTTGTGGGAGAAGTTTGGAAAGGTTTGAAGATGCTGGCTGGAGATGCCTTGGGGTGCTCTGAGCTGAGCTTGAAGGGAGATTCTGTTCAGAGTTCATAAGACCAGAATGCTGACAGATGTGTGGATCAGAAAAACCAGGCTCAGGAAGTTTCAGATGGGAAAGAGGACTGTATTGGCAAGTGATTTAAAAACCTTGCAAGCTATGCCCTGGCAGAAAGTTTGTCGGCATTCTGCCCATGTCTAGAGACTCTGCCTGAAACTAAGATTAAGGGCTGAGGAAATCTCAAAGCAGCCCGATGTTCAGGCTGCCACTCTGGGTACTATTTGTGGCTTTTAGGCAACTCCATGGAGAAAGATAGGAGAAAATGACACAGAAAGTTTGTAGAAAGTTTGCAGTCTGGACTGAAAAAGCATGTGGTTGTGCAAGAGACTAACATTAAACAGAAGCCAGGTACTTGGAAACAGGAATTTAAGGAAAAGGCCTGCAGGGTATCGCAGGAATCAAGATCCCACCCTTTCCCAATTAAAGGGCAAAAGATCTTGTTCTGAGACGATTACTCCAGGGCTCCCTGCAGGGCCAAATAGTGAGGTGTTTGTCAGTGTTCAGCTTCCCAGAATCCAGCATTCCAGGCACTCAGAAGCTGCTGCAGCCACAGCAAAGGAGTGCCAGGCTACTGCTTAAGGCAGTGATGGACCATGACACCACCAAGCGCTCCTTGCATTTATAGGCTTGCAGAGCAGAAAGTTGGGGGTTCATGGAGGCTTCCACCCAGAATGCAGAGGAAGGCCTGGAAGGCCAGGCCGTGTGCCCCCAGGAAGGCAGGGCATTAAGTCGTGAAGGAGAAGCCTCAGGTGCACTGAATGGAGAGCCAAAAAAATTGGAGAAGCCAGGGACATGGATTGTCAGCTGAGAAAAGCTGCAGGCTGTGAGTGGATCCAGCCCAATGTACAGAAGATGGAGGTTGCAGCCAGTAGATATGCTGTAGGGGTGGGGCCATCCAAACCCTTTGGAGTTCATACTCTACCACAATTTACTGCCCCCCTCCCCCCAACACACACACACACACACACACACACACACACACACACACACACACACTCACTCACTCACTCACTCACTCCAGTTGCTAGATACGGAGCCACAGGATTTAACCCCTACCCTGCTAGGTTTAGACCTTGTTTTAGTATCCTATTCTTCCCTTTTGGAATGGGAATGTGACATTGTACTTAGGAGGTATTTAACCTTTCTTTGATTTTTCACAGGAGCTCACAGCTAAGAGTTTGCCTTGCACCTCAGAGGTGACTTTGGACTTTGAATTTTTTTTTTTAGGAGTACTGGAACTAAAAGACTTCAGCAACTCTTAGAGAAGGACTAAATAAATGCATTTTGCATGGGGAGATGGACATGAGTCTTTGGGGGCCAGAG
Source organism: Ctenodactylus gundi (assembly GCA_004027205.1). Lineage (NCBI taxonomy): Eukaryota > Metazoa > Chordata > Mammalia > Rodentia > Ctenodactylidae > Ctenodactylus > Ctenodactylus gundi. The sequence goes on along the minus strand of PVKB01000162.1, from coordinate 102,673 downwards.
GTAAAATATTGTGGTTTGGATCTGGAATATCCCCCAAAAGTCTCAGGTATTTAGATGTTATGGATTGTTCATGAAATCATGTGCTGTTGGGAGATTGGGGACTGATCTGGAGGGATAGTTAACAGGTATGTGCTGCGGCTAACCATATCTTCTACATCTGTAAGGGGCAGATCATTGAGGCCTGACCAGGGGCAGGTCACTGGGACAGGCCTGGAAGGATATATAAGCTGCTTCCTGCATTCCTTATGGGATTAGTCTTCACCTCCCTTGAGGAAGTACCTCTACCTCTGCCTCTGCCATGTACTTCCACTACTGCCAGACACTCCTGCGTGGACTGTGACCTTCTGAAACTGTGAGCTAAAATCAACTTTTCCTCCCTTAAATTGTGGATATAGGGTCTTGAGTCACAGTGATGAAAAAGTAACTGAGACAACTAGACTACCCAGAACCTAGTAAAGCCAGAAAACCTGAAGAGGAGAGCTCAGAGGTACACCGGTGTCCAGCATGGATGTTTGAGACTTTCTAGTCAGGTAGTTTGAACTCAAAGAGATAGACACAATAGTCACTGGAGAGACCCAGCATAATGGGTAAAACTGTGAATCAGCCATTGTTTTCTGAGAGAGTAAATGACTGTGCATAAGGTCAGAATTCTGGGAGGACCCACTTTGGAGATGAGAAGACAACTTGAAAAAGCTACCAAATGTCAAAAATACTAAATGTGCCCCTGGTCTTCCTGGGTGCAAGCACAATAGAAGGTGTTACCAATGCCTGAGTATCTCTCTATATCTTATCTAAGTTATACTGGGAAGAAGAACTACTTAGGAAAAAGTAAGACATAAGGGACTTTCCATCAGTCCCAGAATGGCCCTTTAGCTAGTACACAAAGGCTGAATGTAGCCAGGACCCTAGCCACCCTCCGACACAAAGATGGTTCCATCCAAGAAACTGCTGCCTTCCAATTCTCCCTGCTTAATGAGAACACCTCCCCAAACCTCTCTGCACCACAACACACACTACTAGAAGAGCTTTGTTCCACAAATACAAACTTCTGAGGGTAGGATCAAAGTGCCAGACTTTGATCTAAAAATGATAAAACATGATCAACTACAAGCTACCTAACAACTTATGGGTGAAGTGGAGCTTGTGGGGGGCAGAGAGAAAAAGACATGAGCCTTTCTGAGTTCAGAAACCCTTACAAGGTGGCGTCTTTTTCTTGGATGGCCAGGTCTAAAAAAGACCCAAATCTATTTCCTAGTGGTGATCATCTTATGTACCCCAATAACACCTTAAACCTAGGGACTCAAGTGGCTTAATCCAAACTAGCTAGTTAGCTGTGAGCTCTCCTTGTGTCCCCAGCAGAATCTCAAGATAAAACAGATGAGAAATCATGTGCATATATATATATATATGCTATTATTTGTCCTACATATAATTATGCATATATCTTATAATTTAATAGATGTGGCTAACAAAAATATACCAAATATTTAAATAAGAAGAAAGGCATTAAAAGAAGAGACTTTGATGGTGCAGCACCACAGTCTATTACACTGGATGCATTACTGTTCCTCCTCTAGACGAGCACGTCACACGCATTCAGCCCTTCCCCTCTGAGTTATGTCAGGCCCCCAGTGAAAGGTGCAAATGAGAAACTTAAGTTTTGAGATTGTTAACTCACCATACTCTGTGATGACTGCATCACTCGCAGCTGCTTAAGGACAAATTCCACCTTCTTCTGTGTTGTGAGGGAGGCCAAAAAGGCATTGTGATTTCTACAGGACAATTTAGCGTTGTCATAATTTTCCTTTGCAGTAGTAATTTTCAAACAAGAGTTTCCAACCAAATGCCAACCAATGCCACAGATATTTTCTTTTGCAAGCCAGGAGAGAAAAAGAACAGCTTTAGAAATTATGAAACTTCTTTATTATCAGTTCAAATTATTGAACAGCTAAGTGATCCCTGGGAATCTAAATTTCAGGTTCTTTGTGGTGAGGGTGGTGGACACATCCCTAACTCCCAAGTACAGAATGTAAGAAATAAAAAAGGTTTATAAGTCATATCTTCCAGATCTCAAAAAGCATACTCTGAGGTCTACTCTCCAGTATCTCCGAAGGAAATTCTCATTTAGTATCAATATTAGATCAGTCTATGTCCTTCTGAAAAATGGAAGTAAGGCTAAATTCCCGAGTGTAGACCAGATAAATTAATATGCTTAAGAAAGGGCAAGATAGAAAACTACTATATTTGAAAATGAGTTTGGGAAGGAACAAAACGAGAGTTTATAAATGCTATACTCTTTTTATATTATCAGACAGAAGATTCAAGTACATAAAACATTCCAGAAACATGGTAGAGAAGATCCTTCCAAAATAAGACAAAACAAACAAAACCCCAACTGACATGGCTATGGAACACAAGGCAAGCTTGCAGTCTGCTCCTTAAAACCATGCTGAACTCTCCCAAGACGCTGTATGGAAGCTAGGGAAACTTCCTGGACCTAGGGTGACAGGAAGTTGCCAAGAGACTCTACCATAACAAAGCACTCTGGAGACACCATTAACAATTTTCATTAACAGTAATAGCCATGGAGATCACTGGAAGGTACACACAGGAAAGAGATCATTTAAGTGAAAAAAGACTTGCTTCTCAAAGCATGGACTATCAGCTAGTAAAAATGCATAATCCAGCGACCCACCCTAGGCCTATGTAAGAATATGCCTTTTAGCAGTTATTCCCAGGAGTTCTGCTATACGTTAAAGGTTGAGAGATAGAATAAAAGATAAAGAGCTAGTAAGTGGGTTGAACCAAGTTCTTCCAGAAGACATTTAAAAGAGGCCTGGTCTAGCTCAGCTGCCCTCTCGTGTCTCAGATGTTGTATAAAGCCAAAGATGTTTCCTTCCTGGACATTCCACTGGCAAGCATGTCACAGGCATTCAGTCACAGCTGGTCGGCCCAGAATTAATCACTCCAAGCTGCAGTAACTGAGGTACACAGGGCTGGAAATTAACCCAGGTGGTGGTGCTAACACAGGTATCCTGTCACCCTCTCCAAGAGAAGTTCCCTCAGGTGATACCAACAACCAAATCCCAGTGGTCAATAATAGGCACTCTTCATAAAGTGCACAGGATGCTGCTGCTCAGACTACACACTGCAGTCCTAGGATATCACAGTGAGGGGAGCGGGCGGGGACAATGCAGCAGACTCCACACGTGAAGCCAAGCTGTCAAGGGACCTCCAGAGAAGCAAGTAATACTTCCCTTTATTTTAAAGGACAGTAGAAATAAACACTTAAGAACTGTACTTCAGTTAAAAAATAATAAAAGAGCTGAGGGGAAAGAACAGATGAATGAGCTTTCTCCATTTGCTAGATTCAACCGAGGTACACCATACTGAAAGAGGCCCTAATTATACAGCCACATCCACAGTGCCTGCACAAGCCTACCAGGCAGGGCGATGCACTCCTGGTTCCGAGGCTCCCACTGGCAGTTCTGGTCCAGGGCACAACTCCTGCAGCTGGTCTTCTTGTTACAGTAGTACATGGGGTTATCCTTGGGGCAATCTTCATATTTGTAAATGGATATCTAGAACACAATGGGCAAAACATTTTTTGTGTTGGAACAGGGTGGTAGTTCAGTGGTTAGAGTGCCTGCCTAGCATGAGCAAGGTCCTGGGTTTGATCCCTCAGCACCACATAAAGAAAATAAGCCAGACATCGTGGTGCACGCCTATCATCCCAGTACTCAGGAGGTTGAGGCAGGAAATTACCATGAGTTTGAGGCCAGCCTGGATACATAGTGAATTCAAGACCACTCTAAACAACAAAGTGAAATTCTGTCTCCCTGCTCCCTAAAGGATTTTGTCTCCTGTTCACGGTGAGATCAAATAGGGTAGTGAAGACAATGAAGCTCGATTAAGGAGCAAACAGCACATAGGGAAATTAGTAAGATACCCATGAAGCACCACTGTAGTGAAGCACTGCAGTGGAATATGGTGCTCAAGGATATGCTTTCCACGGCAAGGAAGCACTCTACACTTTTAAAAACCATGCCTTCACTAAAAAAGGACAATGTTGAACTGCTGATTTATCATCCCTGCCCAGGAACTGTTTCAAAGTTTGCTATTTCACAAACTGCATTAAATTGACCAAAAAAAAGTCTCATTAAATGTCAAAAAGCTGATGTGGTATGGTGTGACATGGTGGCATCATCCTGTGATCCTAGTTATTTGGGAGACTGAAGCAGGAGGATTGCAACTTTAGGCAACTTAGCATTATTATGTTTCAAAATAAAATAAAAAGATTGAGGAGTACATGTGCAAGGCCCTTGGTTAAGTTTCTAGTACTGTAAAAAAAGTAAAAATTCAATACACATAAATATATATTTAATGTTAGTTTATATATATATTTATATACACGCTGGCTATACACACACACACGTGTGTGTGTGTGTGTGTGTGTGTGTGTGTGTGCGCGCGCGCGCATTAATGAGGCAGTCATATTTAGTTTTTTGGTTACAAACTGAACTTGCATGCACTGAAGTTATGCTGAACCGAGACACAACATAAGCCAAAACTATTCTGCAAAACCTACCATTTCCAGGATGTAGCATGGGCCACTACATACCTGCTTCAAGCCCTACTTTTTTTTTTTTTTTCCAAGAACTTACACAGGTAGAATGAGCTCACTGTCAGAAATCTCACACTAAGCTAGAATGCAGTCACAGCCATGCCTTGGTTCAACATTACATAATATTATCACCTTCTTCCAAAGCACTACACACAAACTCGGGCTAACGACACCCTCGGAAACAGGCTGTATACGGCACCCTTCCCTAAAAGAAAATCTGAGCAGTAATTTAATCCAAATCTATGTCTCATTTAAAAAATAACTCTGGGCTCTTGCTTATGCCATATGCTCAACATCCACCTAAGCCCAGTTAGAAATCTTCTATCCTCTGCGTTCTTGAGGTTAAACAGCCCCTAACCTGGTTCTCCGAGCAGCTGTGGTTCCTTGGAACACAATGGTCATGGCACCAGTGGCAGTCGTTGGTGTTGGCTGTGCAGCTGTAACAATCCGTGTGCTGGTCACATCTGTCATGGTCAACGGCTTATAAAGAGAAGAGAAACTAATCAACTGTGACAGCTTCTGTTAAGGACAATCTGGTACAGGTGAAATAATCATAATAGTTAGGAAGTAAAACGAGGGGCGACACTGGGAGGAAAATGCATTTGTATGTTCAGACTAAGACAGGACTTAAGTGTAAGCAGCCAATCCGAAGAAACATTGCTTTGTACAAAACACTACAGGAAGTGTAAAGCAAAGATGAGTAAAGTCAAACGTAAGATACTTTCATCAGTCTTTGAAAAGTTTTCTTCCCAAGCAAAAAAGTCAACTAGTAATAAAGTACACACCAGAAGCCAAAGAAAGCAATGCAGGAAACCAAGCCCCACTCACTACTACAGCAGACAGTGCCCCAGGCCCTGCCGCAGGCACCAGCTGAGTACTTAGTATGCATACATGTACATTCAAGAGTGCATGCCTGAGCCGGGCATGATGAAGAATGCCAGCCATCCCAGAATGCTGAGAAACTGAGGCAGAAAAATCACAAGTTCAAGCCTAGCCTAAGCAAATTAGTAAGTTTGCTGAGACCTTGTCTTAAAATTTTATATGTTTATAAATAAATGTATAAAATGGGGGGGGGGGCTGAGGATGTAGTTCAGTGCAAAGGTCCTGGGTTCAATCTCAAGTACTGTTTGGGGATGGGGGGAAGAGTACAAATCTCAGAACTTCTGGGCTGCTGCAGACTTCTTTTATCTCCTGCTGACCCCAGAGAAAGGAAAGTGCATAGCCGCGGAGCCTCACTTGTTCACACATTGTACGGACATGGCACGTGGCAGAACCCACAAACAGAAAAAAGGAGGGTCTTGTACCCATCCTCACAAAGACCTCAGCCTGGCCGACCCAGAAATGGAATAAAACAAGAAGTCAACATCTAACTTGAGATGACAGCAAATATTATTTGCAATATATTTGAACTTTTAAACATTTGGTTAAAAAGGTAACTCATCAAGCTGGGCCTGATGGCACGGGCCTACAATGTCAGCAATCTGAGGGGCTAAGGCAGGAGGGCTGCAAGTTCAAGCCCAGCCTGGACAAATTAACAACTTAGCAAGGTCTTGTCTCAAAATCAAAACCAAAAAAATGGGCTAGGGATATAGCTCAGCGAGAAGACCGGGGCTCCATCCTCTGTCTGTCTGTCTGTCTGTCTGTCTGTCTGTCTCTCTCTCTCTCTCTCTCTCTCTCTCTCTCTCTCACACACACACACACACACACACACACACACACACACACGTAAAGAGAGAGAGAGAGAGAGAGAGAGAGAGAGAGAGAGAGAGAGAGAAGAGAGAGAGAGAGAGAACCTCACTAATTTTATCCCTTTCTGAAGATAGTGACTTATCTGATCAGTTTCTAGTGATTTCTATCTTCCAGTGAACCTGGGAGGAATGCTTTGCTCTTACTGAAGATTTATGTTCCCACGCAGCTTAATTTGGAATACCTCAGGAAGGTAAAATCTGTCTCTATCCACCATAACTCTCAGTGCAACACCAATCCTGTTACTTAAGGAATTCAATCAGCATACTTTAAATTGACTGACATGAACAAATAATTTGCATACTTCTTACTTCTGAAGGACCATATTCTCACACATGACTACACTGATCTGTGCTCTTTGTCACAGCCAAAGGCCAAGAAGCTAAGCAGGTAGGATGAGGAAAAGAGGACAGAAAGCCCAAGGGGAAACACCAGGCGAGGGCAACACTGTCTGTCCTCTGTGGCGCGAGGGGAAACTCTAGAAGGGGTAGAGGTCACTACTCGTCTTCAACAACTGGCTATTTCACTATCACTGTTGTTTCCAGCTACAAGAGCTAGAAAATATTTTGTAGGGACAGAAGCTCTACCTCTACACACCAAACAATTTACAACATGGTTTTCCTGGGTTGGCCCTACAAATCTCATCCTTAGTGTAAGACCTTCATTATTTAACATGGTAGTCACTAGCTAGTTTTAAATTAAAATTTAAAAATTCAGTTCCTCAGTCACATTAGCCACATTTCAAGTCGCTAGTGGCTAGCACGATGAGACAGTGCAGATATGTAACATCTGCATCATCAAAAAAAGTCCCAGGGGACAGAACTGTCTCATACCAACTGCAGCCAAGTTCCGAGGTCACATACAAACCCCACGAAATATCAAGAAGGATTTGTTTGTATTATCTGCAAAGAGCTCCTAGGACCCAAATGTCACATTCTTATCCACTATAAAGATACATCAATTTTTATATATCCAAAAAGCTTTGCACAAGCTACTGTTAAATAATTATGAATAAGGTGAGTAATAGATGTATCCATGTATCAAGTTCCCTCACAGTTCAAAGCCATATCTCTAATTAAATTCTAAGTAGGAAAAAAAAACATACTTCCTTGGGAAAAACACTCTGATTTTAATTTTCCAACTTGCTCTTCAGTTGCCAATTCCAAGGAGATACACTGAGACCTTCCTGCATCCCACACACACCGGATGCCAGGACCTCCGGCCATGCAGGCAGCCTCATGCTGGTAAGCTTCGCACTGTTCTGAGGTGAAAACCAAGATGTCGCTGAGCAGGAGACTGTTGAAACCACCAAACACATACATAGTGCTATGAGAGAAAAAAAGGGCAGAGAAGGAATTTATTGAAAACTTACATAATAAATGCATGATATCCTTTTATAAACAATCTTCAGACAAACCTCAGGTGTCAAATGTCCCCTAAGAATTTATTTCTCAGGATCTCAAAAATCCTCATTACCCTCTTACTTCTCAAACGTCACCCTTTCATCCTGAACTGTGATGACTCAGAATAGTTCCCATGCTCCACATATAAAAGTATATGTGGAAATTTAGCACACGGTGAAAGAAGCATCTCAGCACTTGGGAGGATGAGGCAAGAGGAATGCAGTGAGTCCACGGCCAGCTTGGGCTCCACTGCGAGTTCAGGACTATCCTGGACTACAGAGCATGACCCTGTCTCAATAAAATAAAATAAAATAAATCCAGAAGGTAGGAAAGTATTTAATATGAATAGGTCTATACAGACAGGGTTTCCGATAACTCTCAGGGAAAAAAATGGAAATGACTGTAAGCATATGAAAATATGCCCAATTTCAGTCATAAGAGAAACACAAATTAAAACTACAAAAATAACAGCAGTTTCCATCAAGGAGATCAGCAAAGGAAAAACCCTACAAGAGCAGGATTGCATCAGATGGACATGGCTATGGGACAACGGGTATGCCCATTCCCTGCTGCTGGGCATGTAACATAATATAAGCCCACAGAGGGAAAACTGGCAGTTTCTAACAAAACTAGATGTTTACCTTTGAAGCCTAAGATGACATTTCTAGAAGTCAATCAGAAAGACACAATAGAAGAAAAAGAAGCACTCCTGAGTCAACTCACTAACTCACTGTATCATTATTGCTAACAGCAAAAAAATCTAATAACCCCAAATGTCTGTAACTGGGAATGTGACAAAAAAAACTATGATACATCCATAAAATAAAATACTAGGCAGATGTAAAGAGAAGGAAGACTTCTACATTCTGCTACAGAGTGATTCCTGGTATATACTGTTGTATGGGAGAATAAAATTAATGCAGAGTATATAGTATATACTATGTATATAGACTATGTGTCATTTATTTACTAAGGGAGGAAGAAAGTCAAACATACACACACAATTCATTCTTCTTTTTTAAAAACAAGAACCACACAATTTCTCTTTAACCTGTCTTCTTAAAATATCAACTCTCAACAGCAATGAATACAACTAGGACTTAGATTATAACATCTAAAAGTCATCTGCTGCTAAAAGTCATCTTCAACTTTTTGAAGAAAAGTCTGATTTCATACCTGGGTCAAGAAATGCTCAAAATAAATCGATAAGATCTCATTATACCAGAAAGAATAAGGCAGTGTCAAAAACACTCAAGAGCTACCATGAAGGCATGTTCACTAGGAATGTTTAAAATTGAGTAAGAATAAGAACTACAATGAATTGAAAGACATCATATACTTTTAAATCTAGGAGATCATGATATATGCCCCATGTTATGGTTTGTGTTGGAATGTCCCCCCAAAATTTCATATATTTGGATATAGTAGAATAGCTATGGAACCACGTGCTGCTAAGAGGTGAGGCCTGGCTGAAAGAAAAAGAAAGAAAGAAAGAGAAAGAAAGAAAGAAAGAAAGAAAGAAAGAAAGAAAGAAAGAGAAAGAAAGGAAGGAAAAGAAAAGAAAGAAATACAGACAGACAGATAGACAGAGAGAGTCAATTCTTATTATTTATAGATTTTATATTTTTAAATTTGCCTACTTCCTAAATTGTATTTCTAACTCCAAAATCACTACTTGGAGCAGTTTCATGGTCACTTGCAGGTATATCCAAGTTGGCAAACAAGCACATCCTAAGACCAAACAAAGCAGTGCTGTGACTTGTTGTTTCAGCACTTACACAATAAGGTTATTTTCCATAAATTCTTTACTACCACACATTTTTGCATTTATATTCTGTATACTGGTGTATGCCATTTAAAATGCCTCCAGTTAGTGCTAAAGTGCTGTCTAGTGTTCAAAGATGTCACGTCCCTTATAGAAAAATATGTTAGACAAGCTTTGTTCAGGCAGAAGTTAAAGGGCTGTTGGTCGTGAGCTTAATGTTATCAAATCAGCAATACAGTATATGACATTAAGAATCTTCCAATAGAAACACATGTAAAACAAGCTCTATTATTGACTGGCTTATAAAAATGTGATCAGTGGCTTGAAGAAACCTAACTCTCTCTGTCCTCTAAGAGCAATAATTCCTCCTTAGTCTGGAGAGTCACCCCAAAGCTCAATTCCACCTCCTCACTGCTGCAGTTGGATGAACAAACTGCTAGAGGCTGAAGCAACTTGATTCATCTCTTCGAACTTCTTTCACCTCTTAGCTTTTGCCCAGTATTTCCTCACTATCATGTTTGGTCACTGCTATAGAAAGTCAGGCTTAAAATTAAGAACTATGCAGTAGTGGTACACATTGGAGAAGACAGAATCTCCAGAATTAGGGTCTGAAAGTATTGTGGTTTGGATATGAAATATCCCCCCAAAGTCTCATGTATTTAGGTGTTATGGATTATCTACAAAACCATGTGCTAGAGATTGGGGCCTGGTCTGGAAGGGTAGATTACGGGCATGTGGTGGAAAACAGGCATGTAGCAGATTATAGATTACAGGCATTATGGTGGGGGCTTAAACCTGTCATGCCAAACCTCTTGTTTCAGCCTCCTCAAAGGATTGCCATGAGTTTGAGGCCAGTCTGAACTACACAGTGAGTTCAGGACCAGCCTAGACTACACAGTGAGACCTTGTCTCAAAAAATAAAAACAAAAGAAAAGGAAAAAGGAAAAAAAGGCCAATATTCCTCATAAATATAGATGTCATTTTTGAAACAAGAATGCAGAAAAATTATGGTGATGATTTCACAAGTATTCTCACATCAAAATTACATGTTAAACATGTGCAGCTTATTGTACGTACCAATTTCAAATCAATAAAGCTGTCCATAGGCCATATATGCATACATCATCAAAAGCAGCTGAAACAGGCCATGGGAAAACTCTTAAAATGCTATTAAAAATTCTTAAAATAGAAAGCTAAATAAAAATTTATAAAAGTGATACTGTTTCCACCATAGAGTACCCTGGGCAACATTTGCCATATCTGGGATATCTCTATGCCCCTGTGTGATGCTCAATGAGACATCCTCAATCCTCCTGGGCATGTACTAGATTACAGTCTGAAGAAAGAGTGAGGTTGGAGGCTGTGCAAACAGTTAACTGACAAAACTAGTTTTAAATATCTAAGGAAGACAGAAAGGAGGAAAGGGAAGTAAAAAAATGATTGAGATGTTATATATAAATGCATCAATTTCTCATGTTGAAAGTAATTATTATGTCTGGCAAATACAAACTAATAAAAAGAATAATTTTGGGGGGAAAACCTATTGTTGATATAAAAATTAGAATTGAAGAAACATATTATCTGAGGGAGCTGTGCACAACAGAAGATTAACACTTCTGTTACAATGACTGAAAGGTCAGAAATAAAATCAGGAAGCAGAAGATAATTTGCTTCTCTATCAGATTCTAAATAATATAAAGAACTTACTAACAATCAGTGTCTCCAGGAAAGAAAGGAGCTTGGTCCTTAAGTGAGTTTTCCATTCCTGGCCTTAACTAAGGAACACCTTCCCCCTCACCTGGCAAGCCCTGTTCACCTGAATGGGGTAAAAGGCTCCCTGCACTAAATGGAAGCATGCAATAGATGGTTTCAAGGATCTTTCCCAACTCCAAGATCCTGTGATCTGCCAGAAAGTTCAATTCTAACCCACAATAAGGTATTCAGAACTTGCTTGTACTATGTCTCAAATCAACACAGGACTAACTAGCCATAAAAAAATGAACACCAGGTTGCACTTTAACCCCACTATTAGTTCATCTGGTATCACACGAAGCAAGCTGTATTCAACCAGTGAATCTGCGGCTTAAACCAAGTAAGTTCATATTTCCGAACCCAGGGGGGCTGGTGTTCTCAGCAATTCCGAATCCCTGAGCTACGCACTGGCTCTGGAAAGGCAAGTAAAGGCCTACACAGAGGCATAGAGAAGGCAACTGAGAGGAACACAGTATCTCCCACAGGCTCAGTGCTTCACACCTCTTCTCTCTTTTCCTCTCTCCCTCAAACGCATCATCAGGATAACCACAGCTGCTGGCCTGCTTACAACAAAGAAATGAGCTGGACTAAAGTATCCCCTCAGTATGTTTGTCTGTAAAATTAAAAGGAAGCCATGGCTTTTTAGTACGTGGCCTCCCTCATCAACTCCTGTGCTATACTCAGGCACACATCAGAGCTCAAACACATTACCAGAACTACAAAATTTTAAAAATACATACTGTAACTCAGAGAAGTCATTCCTCCAATTCTGATTCACCGTTAAATTATATTTTATTACACTGTTTGAATCTGTATAACCCCTCAACCTTTTGCTAGCCTTGAACTTGTGATCCTTCCGCCTCAGCTTCCCAAGTAGCTAGGATTACAGGTGTGCAACACTGCATTGGCTCCTAAGAATGCAGTAATAATAAATTGAAGATTGATATGTTTGATAGTTAATCACTACTGTATTAACTGCTGCCATTTGGCAAATGTCTATTACATGCCAAAGCCCAGTACTAGAATATTAGGAACATAAAAATAAGAGCTGAAGTCAGGCAGCCATGGGCAAGGTGATGCCAAAGGGTCCCACTGTTTTCCAGGTAAAAACTTCGAGAAACTCCCTCAGGGGGGAAGCATCCAATTAAAACTGAAGATGCCACTTCAAATCAGCAAGATAGTCAAAAGTCCTTCCGTTTTATAACTACCAAATGTTCTCTCTGTAAAAACACATTTTTACAGCTAAAAATTAAATAACTATTTTACAAAAAGATGTCAGCTTCTCTTAGTATTTAGTTTCTAAATTCTGCCAGTTCTTCACATTTCTGAAATGTTGCTTTCTTACTTTTCCTAATCTGATTTAGAATACCTTCATTTGTTCTTCATCAGCACACCAGAAATTCTGAACACCAAGGGAATCCCTATACAACACAGGCACTGGTGCATTTCAATAACTTAAGGATTTTCTATGACTTTGACTCGTAAAAGTGGAAGGACAGAGTAACAGCAGAAACAAAAGACAGAAACTTAATCATGTGTTTTGGCTGTGTCCTTCTTAGAAATCTTTAGAGTTCACTGTAAGAAACAGGTAAAACAGTCACTCTGACTATTTGGCAGAGACTTCTCCAAGGCCTCTCCTATAGATCTGGCAGTTTAGGCCAGCCAGTTTTGAGTAATGAAACACAGTATACACCTCAGTTCCATTCCCATGCATTACCTCTCACTTGAAATGCCCTTTCTCCTCTCCTCACTTTTTTCCCAAAAATTCTATCATTCAAATACAACTACTAGAAACTTGACAACCTAAACAAGGTAAACACAAGAGGATGTAAGTCAGTAACAACGTGCAATTAAATGGCTCTTGCTGTCTCACACATTCAGATACCATAAATACAGCATGCTCCTGCATGCTAACAAAACCAGGCCAATGAACATGGCCTTTTAAGACACTGATATTCACATGGAATATCCTAAAGATAATTCAGAAAATTCATATGTATACAATTCTGTGAAAACCCAATGGAATGAGAGAACCCTGGAAATAATTTGTGAACCCACTTCCACTTCTTCATATTTCATTTCAATTTTATTTTAAACACAAGAGATAGCAAGCACTTCTCCGGTTACCTGTTGTGTAAGACTGCTGAGTGGCCAAATCTGTTGACATCATGGTGGAGATCAGGTCTGGGAAGCACTGACCAGCGGTCACAAACTAGGAACAAGAAAAGCACACTTCAGAGTGGACTGGCATTCCTAAGAGGAACTGATACAGTCTTTGGGAAGACTGCAACAAACAGAGACTCGAGCAACGTGTCTCTCAACTCTCTCGTCACATTATTTCTGAGGTAAAAAACAGCAGCAATGAAGCATTAGGTCACAGAAGAAAAGCCGATCACACAGCAAATCTAATTAGCAAACGTGTTCAACGCCCATGACATGCCTGCCTCTCAACCTACTGCCTATCAACATTATCCAACAGGATGTTTTTAAACTTAAGCAAATTATATATTCTACAAGGTTTATGTAAGTAAAATGTTATCTTCACAATTATTTTCCAGTTTTCTTTATTCTGATTTGCCCAAATTTAAGTAGCTACAATAGAAAAAAACAATTGGAAAAATAAATTTTTAAAAAGTAAAACTTAATCTACTTATTTCCCTTTGTCCTGATGCATGCTAGCAAGTTTTCTTCTATATCTAATGTCAGCTGGAGTCCCTGTACCACATCACTCTCACTGTCTCACTAAGACACTCAACAAACACGGGTTCTTCTCCTCCATCCAGACCTTTATTCGACTCTGACACCAACAGTATGTGTAGCTTCCTCTTACTAGCCTTGATCTATCTTCCTCATGTGAGGTATAGAGGACACAATTCCCTTCAGTTTACTGCCTACGCACTTCGCTTCCTTCCCTAAAACCACAGTGTGGGAGGATCCCTTTCTTTCATCTTAACCCAAACGTACCTTTCCTGAGTAAACAATGTATTTCGTCTCTCCTTAAGGCTTCTAACATCCATCTGTGGGTTTCACTGCAGCATTTAATTATGCCCAAGGCCATCTCATTTTTCTTAATGTCTCTTAGACCTACCTTCTTCTGAAGCACTTTTCTTTTTTTTTCTTTTTTCTTTTTTTTTGAGATAGGGTCTTGCAACATTATCCAGGCTGAACTCAAACTCTTTATATAGTTGAGCTAGTGATACTCCTACCTCAGCATCCTGAGTGCTGGGATTACAGGTGTGAGCCACCATACCTTGCTAACTTAGCTCTTCTATTCTTTTCACAGACAAGTCTGTAATAAAAGTCAATGCTCATGATATATATATACACTTCACCCTAAGGTATTTCTCAGTTTCCTGTGATGTAGATTACTTCTCTATAACTAGAGGGTAACAAATGACCTTTTTACTGTTAAACCTGAAGGACTCTTGGGTCCCTATTATACTTACCCACTCTGCAACCATGGCTTACTTGTCCCTCACAGGCTACCAATCTCACTTGTTTCCTTCTACTTCCTTGATATGCCTTTGCAGTCTCCAAAGAGCTTCTCACCAGCTCTTTGCATTGCCCTGTTTCAAAGATATCTCCACTGGATATGTCCCCACACTTACTTCACTCTTTCTCCTAGATCTGGTTCCTCTACTTCTATTCCAGCCTTGGCAAAAGGCACCATTTACCATGACTCACACCGGATACCTGGGAGTAAAGATGGTGACGTCTCCCTCAAAACTCAAACTTTTCACACTCTTGGTAGTTATCAAAGCATGTCTACCTATTTATCCTCGTAGTCACATGCACTACATTGGTTCACATCCTCTTTAGGACTTCAGTGGCAGCTTCCAAACTTCCAAGGGGCCCTTCCCAAGCACTCGCTTTAACACCATTGAAGAACTCTTCCTCCTCTGGAAGATGCTTCAAAAAGTCACTGAGCCAGTATTGCAGAAAATACTTAAAGGAAACGTAGAAAGTGAAAGGGAGGCCAGCGACACCAATCACCCCAGAGAAAAAGTGACAACAGCTAGAGGAGAATGAGCTGAGAAAAAAGTATGTTGGTAATTGGTGAAATATGAGTAAATAAGATATGAAAGTTAAGGAATTCTGAAATAACTAGATTTGCCTTCATGTCTGTCACTTTAAGTATATTTATGTGGTACAGATTTGACTTCATTTAATGCAGCAATGTGATATAGTTTTAACTTTGTTTTGTTGTAGCAGTTCGTTAATTAGGTCACTAATGAAAGTTTATCCTAAGGAAACTGACTGATGTAAAGATAACCTTGTGAATGTACAAATATGCACCTGGCAGTATTCAGCTAAGGCAACTGAATTTTATGAATTTATTTTTTTTCTTTCCCAAATCAACTAGTCTTTTGAACTACATGCTTATAGTTATTTTCTAATGTGAACTGGTGTCTAAGGCCAGGTTTAACAATAACAACAAAGATATAGGAAAGTATGAAAAAAAAACCTTTTGGTGAATATCCCAACAAAGGGATTGGTTGGATTCAGAAAGGAGATATCAAGATCTAACTACTGTGAACCCATTAGAGGAATAGGAAGCTGAGGTAGAGTGGTGACTTGAGTGAAATGACTTAGGCACGGAAGATTAATATGTTAAAACACCGTATGGTTTCTCGGACTTGGAAAACCCAGAACAGAGACATTCTTTGGAACCGTACGAAGTGATAGCTGGAGCCGAGGGAAGGGACAGGGAGGGGGTGGGAGGGTAGAAAATGGGAAGGGATTGTAAAGTCCATGTGATACGTAGATGTATGAAAAACCCAAATTCATTGTAAATACTATGTATTACATTTGTATTTTAATAAAAATAGTGGGGGAAAAAAGTCACACTAAGCACAACATACAAGGCTTTTCAAGACCTGAATGTTATGATCTGATAGCTGTTTACTTCTCTACTTTCACCTGAGGCCACTGTTACCTTTTATGCTGTGATGACATAATATTAAGTACTCTACAGGCCATAAATACATGCCATGGTTTCATCCCACCTGTCTCTGCACATGGGCTTCCCGTGCCTGGGAAGTCCTGCCTATCTTTACATGTCTGACCTCTAGTGTTCCTCAGGACCTCAGACACCTCACCTCAAAAGGCCTTTCCTGACTCACCCCGACCCCATGACTTACAGATACTCTGGGATACTCACTCACATTCCTTTCAGCAGGCAAACCCCGAGTCCCAGTTACACCGCTCGTTTCCCTGCCTCCTGAGCCACTGAGCTAAAGGCTGGAACTTACTCCTCGTCTCCAATGCACAATTTCAGTGGACAGCTCCTACGTGAATGCTGTTAAACATTAATACCGGACAGGGAAGAGCCCAAATCACAGAGCCACAGAGAAGAATGATGGTGGTAAAGAGCAGAGGGAAGGGGGAAATGACACAGCTTAATGCGCTGGGAGTTTCAAGTTTCACAGGGTTTTCTTTCTTTCTTTTTTTTTTTGATAGTTTCAGATTTATTTATTTAGAGACAGGGTCTCACTCTGTAGTCTGGGCTGGTCCTGAACTCACTAGGGAGCCCAGCCTAGCCTTGGACTCACAGGAATCCTCCTGTCTCAGCCTCCTGAGTGCTGGGATTAAAGGCATGCATCACCACATCCGGCTTATGTGGTGCTGGGGAATCAAACTCAGGTACTCAGTACTTTCCTAAGGGCTTACTAGGCAAGCGCTTTAACCGCTGAGCGGTTTCTCCAGCCCCTAGTTTCAATTTTATAAGATGAAGACAGTTACAAAGAGGAGGACAGGGCCATAATGAATAACATTATAAAGATATTTAATTTCACTGTACGATACACTGAAAAACATTAGCATGGTAAGTTTTATGTAATGTCTATTTTACCACCACAAAAATAATTTTAAAAAATGAACATCTGATCGTACTTATACAAAAGAATATCATATACTTGTTTTATATGAACAAACACTGCCCTCTTCTGGTTGAGTATATTATCCCACCAAGAATATGTGTAAAACCAGTTTTCTAGAAGATTAAGTAAGGCTAATCCATGAGCCAAATCATCACAATGCCAGTGGTCACCGCACTAACACTATGTAAGCCATCAGCAGTAAAACAGACTGTTTATCTCAACTCAGCCTCAAAAACATTAACATTCAAGCAAGTAATGAGAAGGACTTCAAAAAGAATTCAAGGTACAAATACCTAATAAATAGACAGCCTTGATCAAATAAACATAAAAGCTTACCACCTGGACCTCTTCCAAATAGCCTTTTTTGAGCCAGTGTTATTTTCATTTTACTTTCAAAGGCTGCTATAGTCAAAATCTTTCCTCTAGCCAAAATGGCTTCGGGAACTTACCAATGTCATATGCCATGAAATCAGAAGAGAAACACTTGGCACCATGGCTCATCGATGTGTCATTGTGTGTGTTTCCTCCAAACACCAGCATGGTTCCACTCACTATCACAGCTGTGTGCAAGTAACGGAAAAATCGGCTGTCCTTAAGAATGGTCCTTTTGAGTTTATTTAAAAATAATAAATACAAGGTTAGTTTTCAAACAAATACTTATCTATCTGCTAACGTAAACACAATTATTTTATTAACTTCAGACCCAAACACAGAAATACTTTCAGTCTCCTCCCTATATATAAATAACTTTCTTAACAAATAAGTAAAAAATGTAAAAATATGTAAGAATTTTGGCTAAATATATTGAGCATTAAAATATGAATTCATACCCTAAGGCACGACATTCGGTTTCTGAGCAGAGATCATGTGAAATATAGACAGAAACTTCTGTAAAATGCTTTGCTAATAACACAAAAGCTAAAAACCAAAGCTCACGATGGCATACAACAAAATATTACAGTCACTAAGATAATATTTTTTTGAGACAGAGTCTTGCTCTATAGCCCAGGCTGATCCTGAGCTCACTATGTAGCGAACTGAGGGCCTTGAATTTGCAAGGCAAGTGCTTTAATCACTGAGCCATTTCTCTAGCCAAATATGACAATTATAAGACAGAATGCAAAATAATATCCCTGATAGGGTCCCAAATACGTGAGGAAATACAAAAAGAAGGAAAAGAAACTATTGTTTTATAATTACTTTGTTTTGTAACTCAAATTTGCCTTACATTTGTTAAAATTAGCACACTTTGTACGGGCTGATCTTTGGTTCAACGTTAGCTTTATAAATTAGGTATAAGAATATTGTTTGACAATTTTGAGATGATGCCAGTAACTGACATCAAAGGTGATGGTCTAGTCATCAAGGCAAGGTTAAAAATGGATATATCTTGGCTATATCTAGGGCATCTAGCTAGTGTGTTCCTGGGTTTGATCCTCAGAACCACAATCTGTCCATCAATCAATAGGAATATTTTACTTAATTACAAAAGTATGTACCTACTCAGCTATATGATTTATTCCCTAGGATTCTGAACACAGAACATTTTACAGTAGTACTCAGTGTATGAAAATTGAAAATCAGTCCCAAACTGCTAAGTGCTTTTAGCCACTCTTCTATAAGATTATAGAAAGCAAATATATAAATACTTGCTATTTGATTGCCCTCTGCAAATTTATTTCTAATTTCTCTATGTACAATACCACACCGAATTATCTGCCAGGCCTGAAAACAAAGATAGAATACAACATTTCCCCACCAATTTCCTCTACAGAATTTGCATCTTGAAGTAGAAAGCTCAAGATGAAGCACCCACCACATCTGAGTATCCACATCATATCTGTAGAGGTCGTCAGCAAGCCGGTACTTATTGGCACTGAAAGCCTTGTAGCCACCATGAACATACAGGGCTCGGGTTCTGTCATCATAAACACTGCTGTGGCCATAGCCCCCTTGCACAAGGGCACCCTGGGTTTGTAATATACTCCACGTGTTCTTATCTAGAAAAAGAAAACAAAGGCAAACGCTACACGCTCTTCTTTTCTACACTTAAAAACTAAGTCGCTTAGGGCAAGAGAAGAGATTTTGAGATACTCAACATATGTCCTTTTATCCTTTTATTTTTTTAAAAATACCACCTAACACTTGTATAAAAGCCACATTGTCAAACCCCAAACTGTTACATGTTCCGATGTTCTAATATGCTACACAGGGAAAGAATTTCATTAAATTTAGGAGTCCCCACAAATGAACATTTAATTTTCTATGACTTTTAGTTACCAATACAAAGATGTACTTTTTTCTTTTCTTTTCTTATTTTGGTAAAAAAAAATTCACATGACATATTAAGTTAACTTTTTATTTTTTGGTAAATACATGGAATTCCAAATTCTATAACACATTAGAACCATGGGTTTGGGGAAGTAATGAGCATCCGCGTCCACCCCCTTTTCAGAGGTTCACTCCTTTCCTATCTGACCTTTGCCTCTCTTTATACCCTGCCATTCAGGTTGGGGCCTTTTCACGTTATTATATTTGTGCATTTCATAAGAGGGACACCCATCTATAGTCAGTCTTTTGTGCTTGGTCCATTTCACTGAGTATTATTGACTCTAAGTGGCCCCATTTTTGTTCAAACACTTCATATCTTCTTTCTTTATGGCTGCATAGTATTCCATTGTGTATGGCTACCACATCTTCTTTAACCATTCCTGTATGGATGGGCAGGTAGGTTGTTTCTGGGATTTGGCTATTATAAATTGAGCTGCTATAAAAATGGATATGCATGTGTCTTTTTGGTATGTTGACTTTATTTCCTTTGGGAATATGCCCAGTAGGGCAGTAGCTGGATCAAATGAAATTTCCATTCTCAGCTTTCTAAGGTACCTCCAGACTGCTTTCCATATGGTTGTGCCAGCTTGCCTTCACATTACAGATGAACTTTATAGGACTACTATCTTAAAATATAAGTTATAGCTGATATGCCTAGTGAACAACAACAGAGATAACAAAATTTAAACATATATACATATGTAGTTATATAGGATTATAGAATATATACATTCCATAAATATGTATATGAAAAGTATACTCCATCAAACCAATTTCTAAAAGCCTATCTAAATTTTCCTAAGGTATTTGTTGTTTGGATTTTTATTTATTTTATTTTTAATACCAAAGCATTTAGTTCCATCTCTGGCCCCTTGCAACTTGACAGCAGCAAATATACATTAATGCTACACAGGGGCATCAATACCTGAGTTTCACTTGAAATATACTATTTTTTAATGGTCTCAAGATAAAGTACCAGACTAAGTTAGGTTGAATCTCATTAAACCATCCTAATAACATGGTGAGATTTTAAGTCTACTGTTCACAACAAAATCAATGGAAAAAATATACTTACCCAAGTCATATTCCTGCACACTGCTTATGTAGCCATAGAGTGGGCAGTGACCAAAGATGACTAGCATGACCACTCGGCTACTGTTCAATGTAACAATGTGTGCCGAGTGCCCAACCACTGCATATTGCTCCTTCGCTTTTGGGGTCAACAATACCCACGACTCGTTATGAATATGAAATACTCTCAACTCATTGGTCACATTCCCTGTTGAATCAATTTTTCCTCCATACATGTAAATCTTATCCTAAGGAAAAATGAAAATAAAAAATTTTGAAACATTGAAAATTCAAATCTGAGAACAGAAAATGATCAGATCAAAACCTCAATATTATTTTTAGCTTAAAAAGTATTAGCAAAATGCACCCTCCAGCAAATTATTAAGAATAACATAAAAAAGGAATACAATAAAATAAATCATGTTATTTATCTCTAAACCTTGCCATTTTTCTTGGCGTTCCTCAACTGAAATCTTTTACAGAATAAACTGACTTGGAAAAATAAGGTTGCCTAATCCTAGCACATACCTACAAAACAAGGAAATGAAAATGATTATTCAGGCACATTATAATGTGGTTATTCTTGCTAACTTTGCTTGTGGGATCAAAGCTAATCTATACTTTTTCATCTACATTTGGTACAATAACCATAATATGCCAGTACAGACTGAATACATTGAAATCTCATGGACTAAAATGTTCCAGCATCAAATTAACCAAAGACATTACCCTTCTCTGAAAAAGGAAGTTCTACCCAATTACCAACATTCACTTTGGGAGGCTGAGCCAGGAAAATCCTAAATTTGAGCCCAGCCTGGGCAACACAGCAACTTATCAAGACCCTGTCTACAATAAACTGAGGCTGGGGATGCAACTTCAAAAACAAAACAACAACACTGACTATCTTTTCAACTATAAAATACATAACTGAGGAAGAATTGAATTTCTTGCTTAGCATAAAGCTTATATAATATCTTACCTTATATAATGCCAAAGAATGACCATATCTAACAACCACATTGTTCACAGAACGATTTAGTGGAAGCCATTCCCTTGAAACAAGGTCGTACCTGCAAAATAAACAGAACACATTTTTACCCAAGTGAGAAAGAGGGAGAGACCTGTCACCATGGCAAACACTCCTGATATGTGGGAATTTAGGAAGGAGAGCTAAACTCCACAACACTGGAATAACAAAGAAAGAAAAGCCTATCACTTCCTGAAAAACCTCTTACACACACAGTCTAACTTAACCTGAACACTGCACCACACTAACAGGACTTAGACTTAATTTATTATAATAATTTTCCTTCATTTAATATGAGAAACTAAAGAAAGGTACTGAAAAAGGGAAGATAATTACATGGAAAAATCAGTAACCTTTTCTTTCATCTGGTTGATTTGAAATTTATGGTTTTAAAGATGCCAGAATACTGTGACAGCATTTCAATGATAATATGAATATACTTGAAGACCTTTGAAATACAAAATTGCCAAAACCAAAATATACTCTTGCCATGCAATTTAAATTTACTCATGCATGACTGAATAATAACACTCAATATCTTAAAATATTCATTTGTTTTTTGTTTTGGGGGAAATATTACTCTATTCCTATTATAAAAATCACATATGAAGAACACAATTGATGCAAAAAGGTAAAGTTTAAAATACGACCCCACATTCCATCATCTAAAAATAAATATTAACAGTGCATAAACATCATCCCAGATGTCTTTCTATGCATATATACACAGAATGGGTTAACAAAATATATTTATACTAAGATATTAAACATTACATTTAATTTTTACAGAAGAGAATAAAAACTAAAATCAATGCAATTATTACATCTTTAGTAAATTGTTTATTTTCAGTATGAGTTTACTTGGATAATACAAGTTTTCTAAATTATGAAAAACATTAATTTATATAAAAAGAAAGTATAAGAAAAACTTTATCACAAATATTATCAAAGGAAACAAATGCCCATCAACTAAAAAATAGATTGATAAGTTGCATATCCATGAGTTGAACAGAGAATAAAAATGTCCTCAAGCAAGTATTTCAACATAAATCTCAAAACAATGTTGAGCTAAAGAAACCAAATACAGAACATTGTTTTTTATAACGACTAAAAACAGAAAATTTATTAACTCAACATATTTATACATATACTTGACATACAAAGAAATGTATGTGGAGAACTGACACTAATGTCAGGATACTGATTATCTCTGGATTTTGGAAGAGAGTGCAAATACTGTACATTAGCAACACTTCATTCCCTAACCTGAGTAGAGAATACACTGGTATCCATGATTTTTTTAACCTTCAGTCTTAACTATCTTATACATGATCTGAAGCAATTCTACAAAACAGAAGCGACATCTACTAAATGTGAATAGCTCATAAATAGCAGCTATTATTTTGCACATTTGGGGGATTTCCATGTTTTAAGAAATATATAAATATTTAGACATTAGCTTATATTTAATAGTTACTTATTAAGTGATTATGCAGTTTTATTCAATACATCATTTTATTGTATATACTAATGTTATTCACTGGAGTTTCAAAATCACACACAATTATGGATGGAATCTACTAACTTCCTGCTTTGGAAGTTGAAGCTTAGCATTCATATTTCCAATCTTTATTTTCTCTCCCAATTTTTGTTATATAACTTAAGCACTGTCCATGTCTGTAACATTCACAGTTTGGTCTGCAATCTTGTTATTATTTAGTATTAAATCTGTGCTTAAATTGAAGTAATCTTTTCACAGTCCTCATACTCAAACTACACCATCCTGAGTTCTTCAATTTTTAATTGGTGAGATTTCCTTGTGAAGTGTTTTTTTTTTTTTTTAAATAGTGTTCAGATGCACTCCTCTCCCTGAGTTCTCTTTTGTTCTCTTAAGTATACTGACTTGCGAGTTTTACAGGTGAATAACATCTGAGTTGGGTGTATTACATTGTGACCCATCATTTCTTGCAGGTACAGTCCTGAATTCTGCTGGTACTGAATGTTGCTATAGAAAAGTTGAAGGTCAATTTGATTTTTTCTCCCTTTTATGTAGTTTGTTTTTCTGTCTGGAAGCCTGAAAAGTTCTCAATCATTCTCACTTTTTCTTTTATGGCTCAGATCTGGAATGCCCCCCCCCCCCAAAAGCTCATATATTTGAATGCTATGGAATACCTATGGAGCCATTTTAAAAGGTGGGGCCTGGTCAGAAGGGGTGGACCATGATATGACGTGAAAGGACATATGCCAGATTCGCCCTTTCTTGCTGACTTGGCTTCCTGTCTGCCAAGCTGTGAACAACTTTTCCTCCTGCTAGGCGTCTGCTATGTGCTTCCACCATTGCCGGCCACCCAGACCTTCTGAATTTGTTACCTAAAATGAATCTTCCCTCCCTTAAGTCGTGGATGTTGGGTATCATGTCCCAGCAATGAAAAAGTAACTAAAATTCTCTCTCTCTCTCCCTCTCTCCCTCCCTCCCTCCCTCTTTCTTGTCTTTCTTGCTATTTTAAAGACACAATAATACTGCATTTTATCAAAGTACAAATGACTAAAATCCATCCAGAAAAATGATTTTACAAAATGCACTGAGTATCACTGTGACAACTTGGTAGAATTTTGGATAGTGAAGACATTTTCTGAGGACTTCCAAGCCTTCTAATAACACACACATGCCTTACATATGTCAGTTTGAGAAAGCAAGAAGGAAAAAGAGGAAGCTCAAGAATAAGTCTTCAGATGCTTCAATCCATGCCATGTCTTCTTCAAGTGTCATGGAGGGGGCTTTATCTGTATCTTAATGTATTTTGCCTCTCCTCAGTCAACTTGTCAGCCTAAGAACTTGTCAGAGATATCTAGCAACAGGCATGTCCTCAAAATCTGACTAAAGTGAGCTCTCAAAAGATGTTTACACAACAGACTGTCAACTTTTTCAGACTACAGAAAAATAAATACAAGACAAGAACAATACCTATGACATAATATTCCAAGCAGCAAATAAATTCTATATTAAACAACTACTTCTAAGATCTAGAAATGCAGATATACAAAGACAAACTTCATGAATCCAGAAATAAATATCTTCCACAGACCCAAAGCCATCTTCCTCCCAAACGTCTCCAAGATGGCTGACAACCCTGATCCTATGCTACAGGATGCATGCTCCACCCTCCTCAGTGGCCTGACAACCCCGAGAGCACCTGGCCACCCAAAGACCAAAGTATGGGCTCTGCAGAAACTGCAAATAATCTAACCAGTAGGAAACAAAGAATTAACTGAAATTTCCCAAACAATCATCTGTTCTTTATCCTAAAAGCTCAATAACTTGATCAAACAGGTTTTCTCACTGAGAAACTATAAAATTTTCCTGAAATACCTTGTGTGATTTCAATCCATTTATTCTGCTAGGTTATTTTCGTGAATGACAGCAATTATATTTATATTGGATCACTATCTTTCATGTGCTTTGCCTTTTTTCCCCAATGTTTTCATCAATATTCATGGAAATTACCTCAATCTGACAGTTATTCAATTCAACCCTAGGTTTTCTTGACTCAATTTGTTTCTATTTCTTTAAGTCTACATTCTCACATCTCATCTCATTATTATTTGTCTTCCAGCTTATTTTCCTGAATTAAAATTCTTATTAAGTTGATCTATCATACAAGGAAGCTAGAAGGAAATCTCTTTGAAATCACTTTCCTGTCAGATTTTATATGCTGCCATTTCTTTCTTCCTCTTTATATTTTCACCCTAGAATACTTGCATTAGCTACACTGTCATTCTTTTTATTTTGTTAGACATAGCTCTTCACACATTTTATTTGCAAAGCATGGGTGATTTTTGAAAGTCCTAGCTCCTAGGCAAGTTTACTGGACTGCCAATCTAGCTTTAGCTTGAAAGCTGGTACTTTATATTCTGTCCATTTCTCTTAAGTCTGAGGAAATGCTAGAGTTGGGATGAGAGCAGTCTGTTAGGGAAAAAAAAAATCCAGATTCTCCTCTCCTCTGAGAGTCTGTTTAAATCTCTTATCTCAGTTTACAGATCAGTCATACACCATTGGAATGGAAGTTCTGAATTCATGCCAGAATTAGTCACTCAGACAATTCTCCCACTTTTCATTTGATCATCTTCCACAAATATTTCTTTAATTAAGAGTAAAAAAAAAACTTAGTACTAGCCACTCAGTTTGTATCTCTCTAGATTTGAAACTAAGACACACACCAATTGTTAACTTTTTCATCACTGTGATTAAATTTCCAACATCCACAACTTAGGGGAGGAAAGGTGTATTTTAGCTCACAGTTTCAGAAGGTCTCAACTCATTCATGGGCAGCCAGCAACAGTGGAAGCAAACCACAGAGTGGCAGAGACAGAGGCAGAGGTGGAGTCAGCTCCTCACAGCACTGCAAACAGGACGCCAAGTAAAAGAGAGTCCAGGAAGGAAGGAAGTAGCATATATATATGTACTTCCAGGTTCCATCCCAGTGATCTGTCCCATCTGAATCCAGCCACAGTGTTCCATCCCTTCCAGGTTTAAGCCCCTACCACACACCTGTAATCCAATCTACATGCCTGTAATCCAATCTGTCCTCCACCACACACCCATAATCCACCCCTCCAGACCAGGCCCCCATCTCCCAACAGCACATGGTCCCATAGATAAACCATAACATCCAAATACATGACACTTTTGGGGGACATTCCAGATCCAAAACAACAACATTCTGCCCTGGGTCCCCAAAAGATTCATGTCCATTTCCCCATGCAAAATGTATTCAGTCCTTCTCTATGAGCTGCCAGTGGCTTAACAATTTCAGCACTGCTAAAGAAGTCTAAATCCAAAGTCTCTGAGACACAAGGCAGGCTCTCAGCTGTGGACTCCTGTGAAAATCAAAGAAAGGTTATATACTTCCAATATAAAATGGCACAGGGTAACCATTCTCATTTCAAAAGGGAGGAATAGAAGGACAGAAAGCAATCAAAGTGAAGCAAGTTCTGAACCTCATAGGGCAAGGGTTAACTCCTATAGCTCCATGTCCAGCACCAAAGGTAAACTATGGTAGTAACAAGATGTAAACTCCAAAGGGCTTGAATGGCTCTATTTCTACAGCGTTGCTTCTGGCTGCAACCTCCATCCTCTTTCCTCTGGTCTGAATCTGCTCAATGGCCTACAGCTTTTATTAGCTGATGATCCATGCTCCTGGATTCTCCAATTTTTCAGGGTCTCCACTGCACCTTAGGCTTCTCCTTCACAATTTCACACACTGCCCTCCCAGGGGCACACTGCGTGGCTTCCAAGGCCTTCCTCTGAAATCTGGGTGCAAGCCTTCATGATCTCAAAACTTTTGCACTCTGCAAGCCTGTAAAACCAGAAGTGTATGGGTGTCTCCAAGATCCACCAACAGTGAAGTAGTCTGGTCCTCTTGTGCTATAGCTGCAGCAGCTTCTGAGTGCCTGTACTGCTGAATTCCAGGGAGCTGAACTTTGGCAAACACTTTCCTCTTTGGCCCTACTGGGATACCTGGGTACTCTTCCCAGAACAAGATCTTTTGCCTTTGTACCATTTACTCAGTAAAGAGTGGGATCTTGCTGATTCCTGGGATACCCTTAAGACCTCTTTCTTACAGTTCTATTTTCAAGTACCTGGATCTTTTGAACGCTACTCACCTTAACTTGTGCTCTTTGGCTCCACAACTGCAAGCCATTAAGCTGCAAACAGTACCCAATTGCCAGCCCAAATATTGGGCTGCTTTGAGATTTCCTCCACCGTACTAAGTAATCCACCACCTATAATCTCAGTTTTAGGCAAAGTCTCTGGACAAGGGCAAAACACCAACAAACTGTCTAAAGAGCGCAGCATGTGTATTTTTTTAGAACAATGCCAATACAGTTCTCTTTCCCATCTGAAACTTCTTGACCGTGGCCTTTCCAATCCACACTTCCATTAGCATTCTGGTCTGCTGAGCTCTGACCAGAATCTCTCATCAAGCGTGGCTCAGAGCACTCCAGACTTCTCCAGCCAGCATCTGCAAACCTTTCCAAACTCCTCCCAGAAACCAGTTCCAAAGGCTTCCAAACAACATGGTCAGGTAAAGGCACAGCAACAACCCCACTTCTCTGCCAATTTCTGCCTTAGTTACTTAGTTACATTTAAATAACAGTAAAAGATGACATGAATTTAACCAAAAGGAATTATTTCTGAAGGAAACAAATAATTCAATTAATCCCTTGGGCAACTTATACTTAAACATCTTTTTTCAGTTAACTCTGCATTGAGTAAAAACACAAGATGCCTAACCTTAGAGAACTTAAAACTGAAAAGGTGAGAAAATTAACGTGATACGGGCATAATAATGGGCACAATAAAAAAAAAAAACAACCAACCCTGCTATAAAGAAAAAAGAACAGGGTGAAGCTGTCCAAGTTGGATGGCCAGAGAAGAGCTCTCTGTGGGAAAACTAAAGTAAGTCTAAAAGGTGCGAAGAAATCAGGCCTGAAAGGAAAACAGTCTGAACAGAGGAAACCATAAGGACAGAGGTCCTTAAAGTAACAATGTACACGTGAGTTGGGTAAGAAACAGGGTAAAGGAGAGGAACAAAGTGAACCTGGGAAGGTAAGAGTCTTCAGATTACATAAGCACAGTAACTTTAATGGGAACAGCAATGGGATTTAAGAAGGTAGTGAATAATAAAATTTACACTTTTAAATATGACAACAGAGGGCAAGCACATGGTTTGAGTGAGACCCGCATGAGAAAGGCCCTGTCTCAAAAAAAATTAAAGACTAGGATGTAGCTCACTGTGAAGACCCTGGATTCAATTCCTGCTGTCAACAAACCAACAAAAAGAACAACAAAAATCAACTTAATATGATTCTTGAATAATCTGTCAATATAGATTCTCTCACTAAATATATGAAACACATTGAAGTATACAGAAATTAAACAAGCTTTGTCAATAAAATATGTACCAGCTCAAAGGAAGGCTGATTTAGGTGAGGAAATGACTGTATTCAAGATGTAGCTGAAAATCTAAACAAAGAATTACAGTTGTGTCATCAGAGACTGCAGATTATTTTATATGTGTTGACTTCAGGGCTAAAGTCTGATCTGAGCAGTTCATTTCAAGACTTTATGTAGCAAATTCAGAAAACCAAAGATTTACATGGTAATCAGGTATTGTTGAAGAACTGTATGAAGATGATTCAAGCAAAGCAAAGGATTTTGAAATTATGCTGTATTGCATCAAAAGGTTCAATGAATTAATTTCACTTGGTGAATATGAAAAGGCAGCTTGTTTAGAAGCAAATAGTCTGTCTTAGTTACTTTCTCATCACTGTGACTTGATACCCAACAAGCATAACTTTAGGGAGGAAAGACTGATTTTAGCTTACAGTTTCAGAAAGTCACAGTCCATTCATAGATGGGCAGCTGGAAAAATGGTGGGATCATATGGTGGGGCTACCGCTGGAGCTGGAGCCCCAGAGACAGAGATCCTCACAGCATGGCAGGACAGAGACAAGACTAGAAGGAAGGGCAGAAACAGCACATGCTGCTCCAGGACAGGTCCCAAGCATCCGCCCCTTCCAGCCAGGCTCTAACCCCAAACAGTATGCAGTATCCATAGGTAGATGAGGCTTTCGGGGGACACTCCAGATCCAAACAATGATATAGTCGTAGAAGAATTCTTTGAAACATGGGGACAATGAATAAATTTAAGGCTACTGGGGAAATTACAGGAAAACCTCTTTAATTACCTGTGTTTTTTGAGACTATATTTAGCACAAGTCCCGCTTTTAGACATCCTATTGGAAAAGATCTTACCATGGAACAATCAAATGTAAATTCTCTAAAACATGGCTTGATTTAGTTATCAACTGGGTCACCCAGGAAAGGAACATTTTCTGAGGAGGCTGCAATGTGACTTGTGATTATGGGGAACAGGATACTTTTAACAAAGCCAAGTGCCTGGCTTCAGCTCAAGTTATCTAAACAGTGTGGCCTGCTCAAGAAAGCTCTTCTTTGCTTATGTACACAAGGTCAGATTCCCTGGGCTGTGGAATATGTACAACAACTTAAGGGATTTACTTCTCATGACTTGTGCAGCTAATAACATTATATTCCCAAACTGAGTTAGTGCAATCTGCTAAAGAAAGAAATGGGAAAACACCATTTTTATCTGTAGGACTTAACATATACTTCATCTATTCTCTGTAAATATGGAAAAAGTTGGCATTAAGCTACTTCAATAAGGAAGTGAAGGTGGGAAAAGATGCAGTGGAACCTCTTATGTTGAATGATTCATTTTGCTCCCTAGAAAGATGGCAAGAAATGGCAAATATATGTCTACAAGATGGATTTGACAAATTATCTAATGACATCATGTCTATTCTCTGATCTCAGCCTGGAGTTATGGAAATTTCTGAAGATGATGATACAGTCAATACAATGAAACATGGTTTTTGGTAGTTCTATGTTTTAACCAGTTGAGGGAGCTTTCATAACATTTGACATATGTTGCTTAGGCAAACTAGTTTGGGCATAATTATAAACAAACAAATAAATAAATATGCCCACAGTTCATAATTAGAAAATGGATTAACAGAAAGGAATAGAAACATTAATTTAATAGGAGTCTACTACTTCTATCAGATAGAAGACAAGTGCAGGCTGATCATAAAAAAATGACATATTTGATGAGTTGGAGAACTTAAACTGAAAAAAGGTAGGGAAACAAGTATACATGATAATCTTGATAATGAGATTATGGTACACGAAGGTGAAATGGCTTACTTCAACAAAGGGGAACAGTACCAGGTGCAAGGGCAAAATCACACAAAATGGTAACGTACATGGCAGCACCAGAAGTGGTCATACTTGGGTTCAATTTTAAAGGCAGTGCTAACAAGAGTTGCTGACTCTTGGCTGGACACTTGGGTGGGCCCCATGATCCCTACCTCCTGGTGCTCATACCTATTTGTATAAACCCCTTCCTTTGGGTGTAAGATCAATGACTTGCTTCTAACCAAAAGAAATGGCAAAATAGAATGGATGCCATTTTGTGATACATGCTGCTAGCAGACTTAGTCAAGACTCTTCCTGCGGCCTGATGAAGTATGCAGTCATTATCAGTAAGATGCAAGTAGCAGGGAACTGAGGGTAGCCTCTAGGAGCTGAGAGCAGCCTCCATGAGTTTCAGGAGGCTTCTGGCCAATAGCCAGCAGGAAACTGGAACCTGTGCTTCTACAACCACAGGAAATCGAATGTGTCAGCAACATTAATGAACCTGGAAGTGAATTCTTCCTCAGTTGAGCATTTGCGTGAAAACATAAGACTCGCTGACACCTTGAGTGCACAGAACCCAGATTCATGATTAACAGAAACTGTCCAATAATAAATGTGAGCTAAGATGCTAAAACTGTGGTAATCTGCTATGCAATAAGAAGTAACAATACACACACCAACATGGAGTGTGAAAAAGACCAAGTCAAGGATGCTGCTAAAATTTCTGGCTGCAGCAAATAGGGTGGTGAGTAACTGAGATGGAACACCCATGGGAAAAGCAGGTTTGGTAGAAAGACTGGTTTTGGACAAGTGGAATTACAAACCCTGTTAGACAAAAGATTGAGGTGTCAAAACAAAGTTGGAGATAAGGGTTCAAGTTTTAGAAAAAGTCTGTTTGTAAAAAATTATCTTAATGTCAAATTACCTTAAAATGTCTTAATTTCCTCCTGTCTTCTAAAAGATATTTTGTAGGACAAACAATTTTAGGTTGACCTGAACAATACTCGGTTTTTTTCCACACTTGAAGAACACTGTGTTACTTCCTTTTGGCACCCATGGGTTTGAGTGAGAAAACTGCTGTCATTTGAATTATTTTGTTCCCATAAGTAAGGTGTTAGTTCTCCCTCCTATACATCAAAGTTTTTTCAGTTTTACATTGCCATATTTTGGCATCTATCTCTTTGGGTTTATACTATCTGGAATTTTCTCAGATTGTTGACTTTATAGGTCCTTTGTCAAATCTTGGAAATCTTCAGTCATTATTCCTTCCAATACTTTTTCTAGAAATATTCCCCTCTCCCTTCAGGATTCCTCCACTAACATAAAATAAAATAAATATTTTGGTATAGTTTCATAAGTCTCCAAGATTCTGTTCATTTTTTAAATTCAATTTTGTATCTGTTACCCAAATTGAAGACTTTCTATTTTTCTATCTTTAATTTCACTGATTCATTCCTCCATCTCCTCCATTCGGCTGTTGAGAAAACTGGGATTTTTTTTTTCTTAGTTACTGTATTTTCCAATTTTCCGATCTTAATTCTTATTTATAGCATTTTCTGTCTTTTTCTTGAGACAGGATCTCACTATGTAGTACGGGCAGCCTTTGAACTTGCTGTGTAACCCAGGTTGGCCTCAAACTCTCAATCCTCCTACCTCCGCCACCCAAGTACTGGAATTATACAGATGTACCACACAGCCCAGTTCTCAATTTTCTATTTTCATTTGTTTTGTACGTATACAGTTGCTCATTGCAACAACTGTTTCTGCTTCAAAATCTGGTCAGATAATTCTGACATGTGTCCTCCCAATGTCAATGACTCCTGATTGCCTTTTCTCAATCAAGTTGGTATTTTCCTGTCTCTTGGCATGCCCAATCATTCCCGATTGAAATCTGAACATTTTATGTATCATGCCATGAGAATCTAAATCCTCTTTTAATCTTCTATTATAGCAGAACTTCTCTGACACTACCCCAATGGGGTGTGGGAAGCTGACTAGTCAATGTCATTACTGTCAGCTTGGAGTAGAAGCCCAGGTTTCCCACAATGGCCTCTGCAGATGCTGCAGGGATCGGGGAGGCCTTCCTACCACCTAGTGAGGATGCAAAGCCCAGCTCCCTGTGTAACTTTCTCATGTACACCCTAGCAGGCTGGGGACGCCTTACCACATCCTGGTGCAAGTAGACATCTAGGCTCTCCACCCACACTTTGCTGACACCCATTTCTGTGGTATTTTGCTACAGTACAGAGAAGCTACTTTTATAAGGTTTTTATTTTTTTTAAAAAAAGTTCGTCTTGTAGGCTGGAAATATAGGACAGTGGTAGAGCACTAGCCTAGCATGTGCAAGGCTCTGATGTTCAGTCCCCAGCACCATCAACAAAGACTTGAAAAAAAAGTTTTTATCGTCTTTAGTCTGTCCCTTTCCTAGTCTTTGTGCTAAAGAGAACAAGCTTTTCTTGAGGCATGCTGCCTGTCACTATTTACAGACTGCCTGTTTTTCCAGTGTCAGGTCTAAGATACACATGGAAAAAAGAAAACCTTCAGAAAGCCACATCCTTTCTTGCCAGGCTATCGCCTTTTCTCTTTTAGTTTTATCATAGTTATTATATATAATACATACATTATACATAAAAGAAGTGTAAGTATACATGTAAAATTTAAACTTTCTGCCAAAAAGAAGTGATCTTAACTTGTTTATGATTTTTAAAAATTTCCTCTTTTCATATTCTATTTGTAAGGCAGCATCTATTTCTTAAGCAGTACCTACTTACTCTAGGTCCTTTAGGTTTATTTTCAATCCTGAAATTATTTTTAAATTTGTTAATTTGGGAGGAGATAAGGCATCCTGTTAGGCTAAAGCAAGTGCTTGCCAGATTTCAGCCATCCAAGAGACTGAGAGGACCCAAGTTTCAGAGGGAGGCTTTGAGGACATGAAGTGGCATCTGGGAGGGCAATGAATGAATTTGTGAAAGTGAAACCTAAGATGCAGTGAAGACTCCAGAAATTTAGAGATTCCAGCAACATAGATCATCTAAGCAAGGCGACAGGCTATGAACAGAGCCAGCCCAAAGAAGAAGTCATTGAGATTATAGCCAGAGGCGATGCTGTAATGGTGGGACCAACCAAGCCCTCTGTAGCTCACAACTCGCCACAGCTTACACAGGGCACTGGACACAGAGCTACCCTGTTACCCTGCTGATTTTCACTCTCGCTTTGGTTGGATTGCTTTCTACCCTCCTAATTCTCCCTTTTGTAATGGGAATGTTTACCCTGTGGCATTGTATGTTGGAAGTGGTTAGCTTTCCTTTGATTTTTCACAGAGGCTCACAACTAAATTTGCCTTGTGTCTTGGAGGAGGCTTTGGACTTGGACTTTTTAGTGGGTTAAGTCTGGAGACTATAGGAAGATAAGGGTTTTCCCAGGAAAAGCTGTAATAATGTTTCTTCTTCTTTCCTTTTATTTCCTTCAAGCTGCCAGATTAGTAACTCACAACCAGGCTGAGCGCTCTTCTCTCATTTCCCGGCCTATAAGTCAATCACATACATCTGAAAGTTATGCTTTTATAATCTCAACAAGTTGACGTAATTCCTTCAGGGCAAGCCATAAGCACCTGCCCCTTCTGGCCAGCCCCTGTCTCCCAAAAGCACAAAGTTCCACAGATGTACCAGTGCATCCAAATACATGAGTCTTTGGGGGGACATTCCAGATCCAAACCATAACAAATGGCAAACAGACTTTGAACCCTGGGAGGTACCAGACAATGGCACAATTTTTACTAGCAATCCGTAAATTCAAGCCATTTGACCTGTGAAACTACAAACTAAATAAAATTAAAGTATCTTTTATTTACATAACAATTATATAATCTAACTAATGCAAAACATCACAGAAAGCATTTCAAAATGGTAAACTATTTCTTATCATGATAATGAATTATCTGTTTAAAAAATAAGCATATATCAAAAATTTTTAAAAGACTACTCTCAAAATATTAACAGGGATTTTCCACAAGTAGTAGAATTAGTAATGACTTCTCTTCTTGCTTATCTGTACTTTATAAAATTCAAAAAAACCCCAAAGATTCTTGCAAAAATGTTTAAGACAACTTACGCTAGAACCATGCTATATTCTGAGTGGTTGAACATATATCCTCCAACAACCCACATTATATTCCCATTGACCACAGCTTTATGAGATGCTCTGGGAAGCTTTAAATTAGAGTATTCCTCTCGAGTCCAAAATGACTGGTTAGCTGGCACAGGAATTGAACATCCAGGACCTAATAATAAAGCATAATAGATTAGCTTCAAAGAACGCAGCTTGAATGCTTACTGTATTTCAAGTTTTAATCATCTAATGTAAAAATATTTTTAAACACCTAGGCTTTCCTTTAGCATCCAAGTATCAGGACAATCGGTGTATTTTTAATTTTCTAAAGGTATTAACCAAGGATAATCCTTAATAAAATTTGAAATCACACATTAATAACAATTTGGCCAGAGCCAGGTTAGGTTTCTTCCAGTAATGAAAAACAGTTCTCAGAGGAAAGACTATACACAAAATATTATGTATTCAAATGAAAAATTTCAGAGCAAAATGTAACAAGTAGACCTGAAGATAAAAATAAAAACTACCCATCTTCTGATAAAGCCAGGAACTTAATGGAAGCAATAGATAAGACTCCATCCTTAGGAGCTAAGCTTCTGCTGCAACACTTGCAAGGTAGGAAGGGGCTCAAATACTTCAAATAATATCTCCTCAATATCATCCCAACCCAATAAACCTAGGGATTTAAAAAAGAAAATTTGTTTCCAAAGACAAAGGTTATAAAGAAGTATACCTACTAAACATCAATAAGTTAATAACACTTGTCTTAACTCATCTCTTAAAGACTCCTCTAAGACTCATTCAATTACCTATTTCTATAGATAATGCTAGTAGCTGATTGTGTCAAGATTCTAATGTAACACTGACACCTATTTTCTCTGAACTCAGGCAAAGCTTCTGAGACAGCACTATTGTCAGCTCTGCTTCCACTACCCAGCTTGGCTCTCCGCTACTGTCCTCTTATGTGTAAAATTGAAAGATTTGGAAGAAGCAAGATGCAGAAATGTGAAAACTTAAGTGTCAACTGACTTGAGTAATATAAATTGTACAGATGTTGAGAATAAGTCAATTACAATTTATTAAAATGGAAACATCAGGTGAAAGAAAAGTGAAAGAAGCACATACCCTGCCACTCGGAAAAACAAGAACAACCTCTGACATCACTTGAATCGCAGATGCCTCGATGAGGAAAACCACAGTTACTTGTACAGTAAGGGATGTCGCACGATTCACCTTTCCAGTTCTCAGAGCACTCACATTCAACACCATTACTGCTGTTGCTGATCTTACATTCTCCTCGGCCTGAGCAATTATTCGGACACATGTCAAAACTATAAAGACAGTGAGGAAAACTAAATCAATACAAAGCAATACTTCAATCTATTTAACAAATTTTCTTCTATACAAGCTCTAAGGATTTCAGTGTCTCTCAGTTCGTTCACAAATACAAATGTAGCACTTGATAAACAGGATCGCTCAACATTGCATAGCTAGGGCTTGAGGTGTAAGTGATAAAACAAATCAAGTCCTCATAAGAAGTTGAGAATAATTCATAAAGTTAAGTTACAAGGAGAAAAGAGATTGGTAAAAATTGTCCAGACTTAACTTCTCAAGACTGGGACAACTACCCTATTCTTCTTGTAGCCTATCAGTATTGAGTGATACATGATTGCAAATTCAGGCAATCCTGCTTACAAGCATGGAAAGGAAAAGGATAAAAGAAACTGCCAACAACAGCCATGGTACTTGTGACCCTGGAAAATCTCAGAAGGCTTTAAGATTAAATCCAATTTAAGATTACTGATCAAACTGGTAGACTTAAAGTTCCTCAGTAACTGTATCTACTCATTTAGGATGGAAGAAGGGCAAGTTTAATTTAGTATATGAGTTTAATTATAATCTATCTCATAATAACAAGGGCTAAGATAACCATATTGGCAGCAGCTTGAAACTCAAACTCTGATTTAAAGGGGGGAATAAATGAACCTTTACAACAGTTTAAAAGTGCAGATTTCTTCTACTACTAACTATGTGACAACTGCTGATAATCCGCTAAACTGTACTTAAGAAAAAACTCTGATATTTTGATCTATTAGTAGGAAAATGCCTCTCTTTTTTAAGAATAAGCTCCACAGAAGCAAAACCTGGGTTGACACAGTGCCCACCCACCACTTACACTGACATTGTTTAGCTTTTTGTGCCAGTTTCCTCGGTTACAAGATACGTACAAAAGCAGTGCCTGTACCTTACTGAGTTTTTAAAAGTATTTTAAATGAGAAAATCCATACAAACTGCTTACCTGCCATACCATAAGCTCATAATATATTAGTTATTGTTATTACTAAAATAGGTAGGCTCTTGGAAAAGTTACAAATATTACATTTAAATATCTTACCTGTAAGTGATATTAAATCCAGTCAAATTATAAGCAGCATCACTAAAAAAATGCAGCAGGGCAAAACCTGATGTGGAAACAACCTCAGGGACAGTCTCATTGCTATCTCTTTCAGGAACAATGAGGCCACTGAAATGAAAGCACATTTCCTGTCAGCACAACTATAAATATATCAAATTGTGAAAGGTACAAACTCTTATCTGCAATTTTAAAAACAATATTCTGGAAGAGGGGTAAATTCCTGTGACCAATGTACAAAGCTCCCCTATTAGTTCTGAGTCTTGTTAGTTCTAGATTCTCTAAGAAACAGCTATGAATCTCTTGTTAGGCTTTTTTTTTTATTACAGAGTCATGTTCACTCTCTCTCTCTCTCTCTCTCTCTCTCACACACACACACACACACACACATACTCACACTATGGGGATAAAACCTAGGGCCTTTGCACTGAGCTACATCCTCAGTCCATTTACTTATTACTTACTTATTTGCTATTTATTTTTGCCGTACTGATCGAGTGCAACAAGACCTTCACAATGAGCAGCATCCACAGCCCATTTTGAATTTGATTTTGAGACAGGGTCTTCTTAAATTGCCCAGGCTGGGCTCAAACTTGCAATCTTCCAGGTTCAGCCTCTCAGAGTGCCAGGATTACATGCCTATGCCACCTGGTCTGGCTTTTTTTTTCCTCCTGAGACAATGTCTTGCTAAATTGCCCAGGCTGAACTTGAATTTGTGATCCTCCTCCCTCAATCTCCCAGTGTGCTAGCATTAAAGGCATGTACCACCACACTTGGCAGACAAAATATTTTTGTAAAAAAATTTAAAAAGAAGCTAGATGAATTCATAAACCCAATACTGGCAGTCTTGATGTTTTCTTTACCTAACTGGTATCACATGATATTCTATTTTACAAATAATATATTATAAGAATTCCTTGTTGCTAAAAGTTCTTCAGGTTTCCCTAAGACCTCACTCAGACCCCAGAATAAGTATGGCTGGGAATAATAAATCCAGGTGAGAAAAAGACTTGCCAAGTCATGAGGGAGAGGGACTGGCTGGGGCCATATACAGCCCACAGAATCATTCTGTCCAGTGCAGCCAAGACCTCACCGAAGAGAAGCAGTTTCAGTGATCACACTAGAGGTGAATTAATTAAATGTTTACAAAACATAGTATGCTAATTTTGAAACCGATAATTCTGAGTGGCCTACAAATGATGTCATAAATATTCAAATAGCCATTGGCAAAAAAAATAGGGTTCCTTCTCAACTCTTGATCTAAATGATGGCATTAAGACTCTTCAAGAATAACACCACTTTTTTTTCAGGAAAAAGTACACTAAGTTAAAATCCTATCAATACAGAATACAAGAGTCCATCCCACCTCACCCTGCTAATAAGGAGAATTATCAGTTCTATTTTAGTTTTGCTCATTTAATAAACGAAAAAAAATTTTAAATTAGTGTTTCCAGTTCCTTCTACTCAGCCTGAGGTTAGCCATTTTCCCGCATTCCTGCTATTTGCATTTGTTCGTATGCACACAACTTTTGTTCCATTATTGACTCAGCACTACCAACATCACCTTTCTTCAATGCTTAGATATCTGCCAGGTCCCACAGAACATGCTCCACACAGAATCCACAAATGAAGAAACATCTTGTCTTCCGTTGCTCTCTTCTCTTCCCTCACTCCCGCACCCTGGCTTTCCTAAAGCACTCAACAGGTTGACTTCTACTCCATCTCAGGGATATATGACCATCTTTTCTTTTTCCTCTTAAACACACCAGAACCCTCCTGGCCTCAGCCTCCCAAGTGCTGGGATTACAGGTATGCACCACCATGCCCAGTTTATGTGTTGCTAGAGGACCAACCCAAAAACCTTGGTCAAGTGCACTTAAACTTCTGAGCTATGCCCCAGCCCAAGGCTATGACCATCTGAAATGCTCATTCACTCTGGCCTAGCAATTCTCTTTCCTCGTAGAATAAATATTTGCTCATGCACACAGAAACAAATATACAAGAACCCTAACAGCAGCACTATTCAGACGGCAACAGGCTGGAAATCACCTAAATGTTCATCGACGAGAGCTGGCTAAATAAGTCAAACGTATCAGTAGGGCTGCAGGACTAACGGGGTGTGCATCCAGGCATTCTGCTAAGTGAGGGAGGGAGCAGGCTGCAAAACAACAGGCCTACTACAAGTGTACACTTCCATGAACTCATAGGAGTGCATGTAAAAATGACTGCAAGGTACAAGTAGGGAATGAAGACAGGAAGGGGGTGAGATTTTCATTATAAAGACAGACTTCTAGAAACCTAAAGACTCCAAAGGCATTCCAGGGGTTACACAACACAGATACATTTTCCACCATGTATTCAACTAGTATTTCCTAAGCACTTATTACTTGTAAAGAAGGCACTGTTGTACACAGCAGGATATAACAGCAAAGAGGATAATGTCTCTGTCTTCATGGAGTTCAGTTACAGAAAGAAGCCTGGATATATCCTCACACATAGGT
The DNA here is from genome assembly GCA_004027205.1 of Ctenodactylus gundi. Taxonomy (NCBI): domain Eukaryota; kingdom Metazoa; phylum Chordata; class Mammalia; order Rodentia; family Ctenodactylidae; genus Ctenodactylus; species Ctenodactylus gundi. The sequence goes on along the minus strand of PVKB01000162.1, from coordinate 63,275 downwards.
AGGTAGGTAGGTGGGTAGGTAGGTGGGTAGGTGGGTAGGTAGGTAGGTAGGTAGATAGACAGACGGACGGACGGACAGACAGACAGACAGACAGACAGACAGACAGACAGACAGACAGACAGTACCAGGGCAGAGATAATGTGAAAGGGAAAAAGGCAAAAGCTGCTGCTTCAGAAGGCAGGCAGTTAGGAAGCTGGACATGGTAGCCCAGGCATGTGAACCTAGCTTCTTGGGAAACTAAAGCAGAAGGATCACAAGTTTAAGGCCATCTTAGCAACTTAGCAAGAACCTGTCCCGAATGAGGTGACATTCAGCCAGTGACTATTATGGTCTGGATCTGCAACATTTCCCAAAAGCCTCATATATTTGGATGTAGTCAGATACCTATGGAACCATTGCTGTTGGGAGGTAGGGAGGTAGGGCTCGGATGGAAGGGACAAATGGTTGGGACTTGACCAAAAGGGATCATGTCAACTTGCTGAGGTCTGGGAACACCCTGGGAAGAGCTTTCAGGTGTGTGTTATTGACTTGTGGGCCAGAAAGCAAGGGAGTGGCACCCACTCGAGGAGTGGGTGGTCCAACAGGCAGCTTAAACTAAGTTAAAAAAAAAGGGGGGTGGGGGGAGAAGAAACACCATTACAGCTTCTCCTGTGAAAACTCTGGCCTTCATCTTAGTTTCCAGACATCCCAAACAGGTATGTCAAAACCAATCTTCCCTTAAGAAATACGGGCACAGGAAAGAATTGGAGTCTTGTCATATGTGGGAGACACTGTACTCACTCTTAGAATTTCAGAATCAAAGAGACATGAGGTCTGGTATCTTTTGGATAATATGTTCCCCTCCTTGCTCCAAAGGCTCATTGTGTTAAAGGCTTAGTGCTGATGAATGTTAGGGAACTGCCAGGATCAGGAAGGCTCTAAGGTTATCAGTGGATTAACCCACAGGTGAGGTCACAATTTCATCATTATTGGGAGGTGAGGCCTCTGGGACTATATCTGCTCCCAGGCTCCTTCCTCCTGGTGCTTCCTCCTTCTCTCTCCGCTTCCTGGACACCAAGTATGAGTAGCGTTCCTCCACAACAATATTCTGCCATGTTGTTTTCCCTCACTGCAGGCCTATAAGCAATGGAATTAACTGACCATGGCCTTTAAACCACAAACCAAAATAATCTTTCTTTCCTGGGAGCTGTTTTTCTCAGATATTTGGTCAGTGACAAAAAGCTGATTAACACAGATTCTAAGCTTTGCTGCACATGCATGAGCGAGGCACTGACAGCTGAACTTCAATTTCCTCAAATTCGCAACTAAGAAATTCCAACCAGCTCACAAATCCCATCTAGCTTATGGTAAAGCAGCAAGGATCAGGCTGGCAGAGCATGTAGACTGCGTAAGCAGCACCTCATGCTGGTGGGTAAGTAGGTGCCCAATGACGGACAGCTGCCAAGCTGCACACGGTGGCATACAGTACAGGACGAGTGACCGGAAGCTAGAGAAAGCAAACTGACAAGCTCTCCACTGCGAGAGAGGCTTATATATTCACTTCTGTTCAATTTAAAAACCTGAAACTGTGACTGCTTTGGAGCTTACAGATTTCTCCCTGTGTGAAAACGAAACAATTGGTTTGTGACAAAAATAAAATCTTTACACAGTAAGTGAGTGCAAACACAGCGTCATTAGCATAAAAGAAAATGGAAAGAGTGTGGATGAGGAAGAGATGGCACAGACATGCCCTGTAGTTGTCACCCACCTCCCTATGTCTGCCCTTAGGGACAGCAATAAAAGCACATGCAAGCAGTGGGCGGTGTAAAGGCACATGCAGCCCAGGCTGCAAGCCTGCAGCCAAACTTGAGCAAACCAAGAATTGCCAGCCCTCAGGGTGCTCATACGTACTTATTTTAAACACAGATCTTCATTAGTTAGAACCATTTTTGAAAATCACAAAATCAGCTATTTTCTTTTTTTCATTTCAGTACTGAAGTCTGAACTTCAGGTCTTTGTAGTGAAATACATCTCCAGCCCTTTTTTCATTTTTATTTTAAGACAGGTTCTCACTAAGTCACTCAGTTGCCCAGGCTCCAACTTTCCATCCTCCTGCATCAGCTTCCCACAGTGCTAGCATTACAAGCATGCCTACTATGCCCAGTAAGTTATGACTTCACTATCACCACTACACCTCTACACATTCCTACTGATAGAGTACCTGTTCCACAGGGTGCTCCGTACATGCTTTTGTTAATCACAAAAATCATAAGGTTGGAGAGCAGAAATAGTCTTAAAGGTAAATGTAAGTAGTTATCATATTTATATGATAATGAAATTCTGGCTGTTAAACTGAATGTATTTAGAACTTCAATATATAAAAGATATATAATACATAAATGAGATCCACCACTTTGGAGTCCAATTAAACTTCAAAGCTTGCAAAGAACCCACAGCAAACACAGAGTAAAGCACAAAGCACACTGTCCTCGTGTGAAGTTCAAGAAGCTGAGGTCTAAAGCCCTTGAATGGCCTATTCAAGTGCTCACAGAGACTTGGGCAGACCTAGATTTAAGTCTGTATCTTGTGAATCCTGTCTACTACTACTACTACTACTACTACTACTACTACTACTACTACTACTACTTCTTCTTCTTCTTCTTCTTCTTCTTCTTCTTCTTCTTCTTCTTTTTTTAAACTGACTGTGGCGAAATTACCTGGTGTTGGGCTCTCTGCTACACCCTCAGCACATGACTACTGGATTGAATCCTCTAACCAAAGATTCTTGGTCCATCTAATAGCACTCCTAAGCAAACCTGCCACTGGAGTCCCCATTAGGGCTTGAGAGACAGCAGTTTTCAAATTACATCACACATCAGTGCTTCAGATGTTTTTTGTTTCAGGCAAACATTTCATTTTTATGTATTTCCTCATTATAATTTTAGGAAATTCATACTTTAAATACATCATCAGTTAAATTTTAATACATCAATGCATTAATTTATCAGCTAGCCAACTGTCTGTACATATACTTTGGCTTCTCTTAAAAGGCACAGGTTAGAATAATCAGAGCCCTCTTGTGTTGTTATTGATGTAAAATTCATGTCTGCACACCAAATATTCAGTGCAGATGAACAGGAGCTTAAGTACATCTGCGTCGCTAATGCTCCTACAATGGAGTATTAGCAAGCTGATTCAAAATGCCTGGCACATAACAGGGGCTCCATGAGTTCTGGTTAACAGACACAAAAACAAGAGAATCCCTACAAGTACTGCCAAGGTAATACCATACTTAAGTTTTTCTGCTTGTATTAAATTTCAAGGTGCCTCTTGTTATAAAATATGCTTCAAAGTTTAGCATAGGGGCTGGAGGAATGGCTCAGTGGTCAAAGCGCAAACCAAGTACAAGGCCCTGAGTTCAATTCCCCAGCATCACATAAAGCTGGGCATGGTGGCACACACCTGTAATCTCAACACTCAGGAAGCTGAGGCAAGCGAACTGTCCTGAGTCCAAGGCCAACCTGAGCTATACCAGTGAGTTCAGGAACAGCCTGGGCTACAGAGTGAGACCCTGACTCAAAAAAGAAAACAAAAAGAAAGAAAAAAAAAGGTTAGCATAAAAAATACTCATGTATTTTTAATGGGTGATACCATCATTTTTTTTTTTTTTTTGAGACAGGGTCTCACTCAATAGTCCAGGCCGGTCCTGAACTCACTATGCAACCCAGGCTGGCCTCAAACACACAGGAATCCTCCTGCCTCAGCTTCTCGCGTGCTGAAATTATAGCTGTGCACCACCACGCCCATATTATATGGAACTGGGGTATCAAACTCAGGGCCTTCGCTCTAACCACTGTGCTATTCCCCCAACCTTGCAAAACCAGTTTTTAGTTGTCTATCATTTATTAAAATTCAATGAGTAGGGATACCATTTTAAATGCTTAGCAAGGCCTATCTACACCAGCTCTTTGGCCCTGTAAGTGAAACTTCAAATCCCAGAAAATGGCCTTGTTCTCAGTTCAAAGAATGTAAGAGCTCTCTACGCAGAAAGGACGGAGTGCAAGGGCGGATGTGGCTTCTGCTCTCCTGCCCCTGGCTCCGCATGCACTGCTTATTATGTCCCTCATTCATGTGGGACACCAACCAGACCAGCCCCTAATGAGGAGCATAAAAAATATTTGTTAAACTGGTTTCTTTTTAAAGACACGGAAATAAAACGTTTGAAGGAAAGAAATCTAGGAAGTCAGCTGAAGACTAAAAAAAAAAAAAGTTCCAACTGTGGTTCCCGAAAGAGAACAGTATTCTAAAACCCTCTAGCATGTGATATGAAAGAGACTCTTCATTTCCCATGTGGTCGAAGCAATAACAGCAATGCTACTAACTGTTAATAAAAACTGAAACACCAAAATAATTCAGAACACCCCATACAGCTGGTGAAGTGTTTTGCTTAATTAATTTGTTTAACGTAGAATGTCTTTGCTGGGAAAAAAACCATAATTCATAACTGGTAGGATCCTCATTCTCAGCAGGTAATCACCATTTGTTCTTATAAAAAGCTTCTCTCACCCATAATTTTGCATATACATTAATGCAGACACACATACACTCCCCATAGTATTCGACAAACCCTAAAGCCACTGAGTTGCAATGAACAATGCAAGAACAAAACGGACATAGTTTCTGACTTAAGTTTTCACAAAAATAATCATATTTAATACAAAATGTAAGCTTCACTACCACCTGAAGAGGAAGTAAACTTTCAATAAGTAGCTACAGAAACCAGTCAGAAACAAGTGACAACTCCTTAACTAGTATTCATTCTACAAAATAAATGTGTTAGGGGATAAGAAGGTAAATGCAGCAATAATGCAATCCAAGGGATATATTTAAACTTAGAAATGAATGATTACCCAGCACTTATATGACTAAGCTTACCTAAAGGCAGCAATTAGTGGCGCATAAATGGAGTCTCCATCATAAACATATAGATGGTCCCAACTACACTCTGTAGCAAAATGATTGAAACGAAGTCTCATTATCCTATTTGGCCTGAAAAGAACAAGAAAGGTAATTTATAATAATCATCATAACAACTAAACATCTGAAAAATAAAGACTTTTAAAGAATTTACAATGAGAAAAGAAATTAATAATATATAAACATTTCCTTTGTCAAAGATTTATTAAGTACTTTTATGTGCAGAGACCATAAACATGCACTAAGAAACAAAACAGATGTGACCTGTGTCTCTCTGGGCCTTACAGTCCGGGTGGTGGGCAGTCAGCTTCTCATCCAATCCATCAGTGTATCCATTTCAGCACTTTCTTCTTCATTCCACTTAGGATTCCACACTACTGCGTTTCACAAACACACCTGTCAATTCTCTGAACTGTCCTGCTACTGTGCCTTTTTAAGGCACTGCCTGGCCAAAGTCCTGGCAGGTCTAGAAGAAACTATTCAACTGCTTTGACCACAGTCAAATCAGAAGAAAAATAAACTGTACTAGGCAAAGTCACACCACTGTATAGACTGGTTCTGGCACTGGTCTCTGCCCACAGTCTGACGTGGTACTTTTTATCCTGCTAGCACTCCTACACACACACACACACACTCTCTCTCTCTCTCTCTTTTTCCTCTCTCTCCCCTCTCTCTCAATCACTAACTCTCAATGAATATTTCTAATTATCCAACTCTACCTTCTTGCTTATGCTCCATATCTAGACAAAAATCTCTGAAATTTCCATTTTCCAAAACAGATAAACCTATTTACTTCTCCCACTACCTCTCAAAGATTTAACATTTTCCTCTCCTTGGCAACTTTTCCATCCACACTTACATTTGCTTAAGTATCACATATTTTACAAAACAACAAACCAAAGAAAAAAAGCTTTTGTGTAATCAGATGTTGAAGAGAATGCAAAGAGTGAAACATATTCTTCTCACTAAAATTTTCTTTAAATGTAAGGGTTTTTTCCATAAAAATGACATGCTAACATGTAGTAATGGTTGCTTTTTTTTTTTTTTTTTTTTTGAGATAAGAGTCTTGCTCTGTGGTCCAGACTGGTCTTGAACTCACTATGGAGCCCAGGCTGGCCTTGGACCCATGGCAATCCTCCTGCCTCAGCCTCCCAAGTGCTGAAACAGTTGCTTCTAAATAAATTAATAAATAAGTTTCTTGGCTTTATCTTCTAAAATGGTAAACACAGATAAATATAATCCACATAAACAAGTTACTTGGAATCTTCAAAATTAAATAGTATAAAGAAGTCCTTTAAGAAATGAGACATACAGCATTAAAGCCCTGCCTTGAAGGGTAGGACAGTAAGAAGACAGGCTCTGGGGAACACAGGAGGCCCAGAGACAAGCAGGTATTTAGGCTGTCATGGTTACTCTGATCCTTCTGTCCACACTAAAACAGGTACCTAGTGGGAGGAGGATAAAGCTCAGTGGTAGAGCAGTCCCTCTCATGTGTGAGGCCCCAAGTTCCATTCTCGGCACTATTTTTTTAAAAAACGTACTTAGAAAAGTGATGCAATATTACAATTTTATACTTCTTTATAAAAAATTATCTTTAAACTACTTTGACAGTTTTTAACCAATTACAGTTGAAAAATACAGATTTCTGCTGTGTATAATTCATTTATAGTATTAAATCAACTTGAAACTTTAAAAGAATTAACATTGAAAATTAAGAAAACTTAAAAATAAAAATCACTTTTCAAATGAAAAATTATCAAATGAAAATATTTTAAGTACTTTATGTTACACACTGTTAACTTCACTTGTAGGAACAGTAATGCCACATTTAACTCTATTCTAAATAAATAAAAATTAAAAATGAAGTCAGCCATTTCCACTTACTGTCCTTCTATGAGCCACGTGCACTTCGTTTTATATTTATAATTCCCAGGTCCATCTGTTACAAAACCTGAAGATCCAGTTAGTCTGTAAATTAAATAAAAAATAAATCAGTTTTCAGAATCCTATGCATTCATATCTTTTTCAATGCACAATACAATATAAGTTAAGCAAACTGGGTTCATAACTGTATAGTACAGTAGAAAATGACTGGATAGTCACACTCAGATTGTACAAAGGTGAATGAAATTATTAACAAAGAAGATATACAAACATTATAACCAACAAGGATAAAAGAAAAAATACCTAAATCTTTCTAACTGAGAAGGGAAAGTCATGAAAAATGCCCATAAGAACTGACTTATGAATACAAAATCATTCAAAAAAGTAAGACCACATAGTTATAGGCAAAGTACATTTAGAATAGTGCCACTGGGGAAAGGAATCAAAAACTAGTACACCAAATGACAACACAGAGGGACCCATCCTGGGCGCTGCCTGCTGCGTCTAAAGTGGCCTTTCACCACCTCCAACATGCAAGGCATAAACAGTGTACACGAAGACCTCTCTTCCCACACCTGTGGCATGCCTGAAGTTTTACAAGATTTTATTTTGTTTCATTTTATTTATTTATCTTTTTCTTCTTCTTCTTTTTCTTTTTTTCTTTTTCTTTTTCTTTTTTTTTTTTTTTTTTTTGAGGCCTAAACTCACTATGGAGCCCACACTGGCCTTGCACTCACATCAATTCTCCTGCCTCAACCTCCCAATTGCTGGGATTACAAGCATGCACCACCATGCCCAACTTATATGGTGCTGGGGAAACGAACCCAGGGCCCAAGTGCTTTAACTGCTGTGCCATTCCTCCAGGCCCGCACAAGATTTTAGATCTTGACAACACGAGAGGCAAATCCTGGTATTTCATCAGTGTTTTTACTGTTACTGATCCTGTCTGGGCCACTGCCTCCTTTATAAGATTTAGTATTCCTGGTCCATCTTGCTACCAATTTGGTTTTCTCAAAAGAATACTTAACAGCTCTTTTTATACGAAGAATACCTCCTATGTGCATGTTGAATATATTATATTTTCTCTAAAACATCTATTTTCTGCATTCACTATTTCCTTTGTATCTTGTGCCTAGAATGTTTCACTACACTTAAGTCTTTAATACTTAAGAGTGATGCTATTTCCTTCCTCATCTCTGCCTCCAGACACCTTCCCACCCTATTCCATGAACGACGTCAGTCCCCATGGAACAGATGATCTGGATCTGCCTCCCTTACTTTCTGAGTCACCTACTGACGTCCCAGTTACTCCTCTTCATGCTCTGAAGATATTAGCAAATTGTTCACTGTCTCCTACTCATCAATATCTGAGACTTACTTCCCACCCCTGCTTTTGCTTCTTAACTTTACCATTAACAGTCCTTTTCTCCACCCCTTTAATTACCCACTCTTCAGAGCCCTACTACCTTACCACTAGCAACTGCACTACCACCCAAATTTGCATTTCAGGGGGTTCACCTTTTGACCAATTTCATTTCTCCAACTCATTTCAAGGTCTTCCGCCCATGGGAAGTGTTGATTCACTGAACTATCTCCCCCTCCTCCTCCTCTTCCTCCTCCACTTCTTCTTCTTCTCCTTCTCCTCCTCCTCCTCCTCCTTCCTTCTTCTTGATTCACTGAACTATCTCTTCCTCCTCTTCTCTTCTTCTTCCTCTTCCTCATCTTCCTCCTCCTCTTCCCCCTCCTCCTCCTCCTCCTCTTCTTCTTCTTCTTCCTTCTTCCTTCTTCCTCCTTCTTTCTTCTTCAGGCTAGCCTTGGACTCACAGCAATTCTCCTGCCTCAGCCTCTAGAGTGTTGGGATTACAGGCGTGCACCACCATGCCCAGCTTTATGTGGCACTGGGGAATCGAACTTTCAGTGACCAACTCTGAACCTGCTTCCAGAAACACCTTTCTCTCATAGTGCTAACACCAAACTTGGACCCCAATCCCCAGCTCAACAGATGCTTCACAAAACCAACCTATGATAAACATTCAAGAACAGACTATTCTCTCTCTGGACTTTGCTATGGATGAACAGGTAGAAGAAATGTAGCCATCATTTGACACAAGCCTAACTCAAAGTCACCACCAAGGATAACAAAAAACAAATGCAAATGTTCCCAGGGTACACTATCAACTACCCACAGAAACCAATCTATTTTAGGCTTCTGGTTTTATGGGTTAATAAAATGCCTAATGGCTATTTCTGAGTGTGTGTGCACAGTGCCCTTAAAATCTAACTTGTTGTGATAACCAGAGTGACTCCATTTTGTGGTGCTTATGCTATTCAAGTTATGTATTTGCTGTGTTAAACTTCTATAATTTCTGTATCTTCTGCTAATTCTGCTGATTGTATCAAGTGTAAAGGTCCTATGAAAGCCTCTGACTTTTGCAAACCTAACGTACTATAATTCTCTGTACTTTTGAAATGCTGTAATTTTCCATAATCCCAAATTGTTGTGATTTTCTGTAACCAGGTTGTGAGTTAATTTTGTGATAAATTGTACCCACTGAATTCCTGGCTGTCCTTTTAACTCTGCTGGCTAGACAACATAAAATGTAACTCCTCTGGCCCTGATGTAGGACACAAACCAGTCTGCCAGAATGGGACATGCTAAAAGCCATACATCACCCACCAAAGATGATCATTGGGTGTCAGATTATGACTGGCCACTTGGTAACAGTGGAGCACCCCAATGAGACAAATAAATCTAAATTTAATAGGTCACCTAAAGTGTCTATGTTTATCTGTCAAATTATAATTGGTTGCTATGTAAATGATGTAAAATTCCTCCTCTGTTGCCTTCATAAGCGCTCCGCTAAGCTTGCTCAGGGCTGTTCTCTGGAAACTCCCACAGAGTCCAGGGTCAGCTCGGCCAGAGTCCATCAGCCCAGTCATAATAATAAACAACCTTACCTTGCCCCATTCGGCATTTGGTGGTCTCTTGATTTCAACCTGTAACAACACATGTGCATGTGTGCATTCATCCATGACTCTGCAGATTCAAAACATTTTATGGCTACATACTATGCTTACTTCCTTCCTAAAGTTTCTATGAACTTCACATGACCAGATTCAGGTATGCAAATCAGAAGAACTTTTAGGAAACAAGTAGGTCACTGCCTTAGTTACTTATTTATTGCTGTGATAAAATACCTGATATCTTTTTTGGGGAGGAAAGATTTATTTACCTCACTGTTTCAGGTCTCTCACACACAGGGTCCATTCATGGGGCAGCTGGCAACAATTGGAGGTACATGGCAGAGACAAAGGCTAGCTAGAGGACTGCAGACAGAAGCCAAGTCAGTCTGAAGACTCAGGCAAAAGCTAGGGCTTTCCCAAGAAGAAGATGCACCAATGTTTCGTCTTCATTCCTTTAACAACTTCAAACTGCTAAATGAATGGTTGGGTGCCCCTATTTACAGATCCACAAATCAATAAAAAAAATACCTGAAAGCTCTGCCCTGGGCAACCCCCAACCTCAATAATCCGATACAATCCCTCCAGGTCAAATGCCAACTTCCGCCCCTTCCAGCCAAGTTCTCCCTCCTAATAATATAGTTTCAAGTACATGAGGCTTTTAGGGGACACTCAAGATCCAAACTATAGCAATCACTTTTATTCTTAATGTTTCCTTAATATCTTTAAACATAACACATTTACATAATTCTCCACAGAATAGCATTTAACTAAAGAATAATTCTCTTTTGTTATCTATCCCCTAACTTACCCTACTCACCTCCAACCAGGATAAAGAAAACTATATTACACTGAAAAAAAGAAACTGAAGAGGACATTATGGAAACACATCCCATTTAAAAAGAAGCAAAATTAATATAGTCAAAATGGCTACACTATCAAAACTGATTCACAGATTCAACACAATTACTATCAAAATAGCAAACAGCAACAACATTTTTCACAGAACTTGAAAAGACAATTCTTAAATTCATATGGAACCAAAAAAGGCCCATAATTGCCAAAGCAATCCTGAATAACACAACAAAAGTAGATGGTAATATGATTCCAGACATGAAGTTATATTACAAAGCAACAGTGATAAAAACTACTTGGTACTGGCAAAAACAGACAGGTTGACCAATGCAACAATGAATAGCACTGGGAGAATTGGTTATCGATATGCAAAAGAATGAATCTAGAGACATACCTATCACCATGTACCAAAATCAAATCAAAGTAGATCAAAGATCTAGCTATTAAAACAGAAACACTAAAAGACAAAATAGGCAAAATCTAGAAGGTGTAGGTATGGGCAAGGCCTTTCTTAACAGGACACTTCAGCAAAAGAAATAGCCCCCAGAACAAACAATGGGATTATATCAAATTAAAGTGTTTCTACTATCAACACAGTGAAAAGAGAATGAGGAAAAAATTTTACCACCTACACCTTAGACAGGAAGCTAATAACAAGAATACACACAAAACTGAAGAAAAACAACTGCCGCCCAAAATCAAAGACCTGATTAAAAAATGGGCAACTCAAATGAAGAGGCAGTTCTCAGATGAGGAAGTTCAAATGGCCAGCAAATACATGATTAGAGAAATGCAAAACAAAACATCACAAAGATATCTTACCCTACCGAGAACAGCATGTATCAAGAACTTCAACAGCAATTGATGCTGACAGGGTTAAGGAGAAAAAGGAACCCTGTTATATTGCAGGTGGGACTGCAAAATGGTACAACCACTATAGCAAGAAGTATGGAGATTTCTCAGAAGACTGAAAATAATATTCCATTTGAGGGGTATCTTTCTGAAAGAGTCAAAATCAACATATAATAAGCAGCACAATTTATAACAGCCAAATCTTGGAAGAAGAAATATGCCTAAGTACAGATGACTGGATAAAGAAGATGTATATATACACAGTGGAGTATTACTCAGTCATCAAGGATAACAAATTTGGGTCATTTGTAGGTAAATAGATGCACCTTCAGAACATTATGCTCAGTGAAATGAATCAGACCTAGAAAGTTAAATATCATATCATCTCTCCAATATGAGAAGACTAAACCATAAAAACTGTAAAAGGTACAGAAGAAGTAAGAAGATGTATACTGTGGAAAGGGAAAGGAAAGTGGAGGTATGTGAGGATGAGAAGGGGAAAGGGAAGTGATGTGTAAATAAAAAATAAAAGGTGGCTTCATTCCCTTTTGAAAAAAAAAAGGAAATCTCTGAGATGGTGATAATCTGGAGTTTTTCTCTGGAGTATTTTGCTAATTCTGAGCGCAGACAGAAAATCATGCTTGGTTCAAATAAAGGTCCAAACACCAGTTAAGTAAAGAGATGTCATTAAGGCTTTGGAAGTGGCATAAAGTTAGTATGACAGATTAAAACTTCAAGATCTCCTGAATTAAAATAATTTTGCCCAAATTGCTAGAAATTTTTTCCCATAAATATTTTCCACAGTTCCCCTTTCCACACACTGGGGATCAAAACCAAGGGCCTTTTTTTTTGTTCTTTTGAGACAAAGTCTCACTAAGTTCCCATCCTCCTGCCTCCGTCTCCCAAACAGCTAGGACTACCAGCATGTGCCATAAAAGACTTCTTAAAAAACACAACATAGCTACAAGAATGGCTAAAATTTAAAAAGATGGCAGGTATCAAGTTTTAGACAAGTTATAGAGCAAGGCTGGTGGACAAAGTACAGTGGCAGAGCACTTGCCCACCTGAAGAGAGGCTAGGGTTCCGGTACTTTAAAAAAAAAAAAGTCTTAAGAGTTATAGAGCAACTCAAAGTCTCACACAGTGCTGTAAGAATGCAAACTGGGTCTGGGAGTACAGCTTGCCTAGCAAGTGAGGGGAAAAAAATCAACCTATAACAGATACACATATACTCACGTTTATAGCAGCACAACTAATAATAGCTAAACTGTGGAAGATGCCAAAATACCCATCAACAGACCAATGGATACAAAAACTGTGGTATATGTACACAATGGAGTACTACTCTTTCATAAAGACAGGCAGATTTGAGGCTTTTGTAGATAAATGGATGCAACTTGAGACTATCATACTTAGTGAAGTGAATCAAACTCAGGTTAAATATCACATAGTTTTTCTGCTACAAGAAACCCAGAATACAGGCATTTTATAGAACCATATGGGTGTGATAGCGGGAAGCAGAGGGAGGGTGCAGGAGAGCCAAAAAGCTGAATGTAACCACTGAGTATCGCGTTTATTACTAATAAAAATGGGGAAAAAGATTTAAGCACTTAGCAAGCATTCTCAACTATTTTTCTTCATACTCTTGAGCCTATGGTATTCATGTGATTTTCTTTTTCTTCAATAATTTTGGTTACATAATTAATTTCTATACAAATCTTTCTGCATCTTTCCTTTCTCACTCAGCAAAAACTTGAGAGAATCTCTCCAACTAAGAAAGTATCAGTTTAATTTATTCCTTTTTCACTAACACAATATTCCAATCAATGGAAGTATCAGTTTTCTTTTTCTTTTCTTTTTGAGTCAGGGCCTTGCTCTGTAGCCCAGACTGGTCCTGAAATCACTATGGAGCCCAGTCTGACCTTGAACTCAAGACAATCCTTGTGTCTCATCCTCCCAAGTGTTGGGATTACAGGCATACACCACTATACCCGGCTTCATGTGATGCTGAGGAATTGAACTCAGGGCCTTGAACCAAACACTGTGCCATTCCTCCAGCCCAAAGTATCCATTTTTTGTTTTTCCTCTACTGGCACTCTTTCTGTTTTCAGATGGCTGATACACTGCTTAATGCTTTTTTTTCCCTAAGAATACAATCTTGTGATGGGGATGACTGGGCCAAGAGAAATAAGAAATTTTTCAATTCCTTATTAACCAAGTTGCCAAATTATTTTCCAAAAAGCTGTTAACCAATTCCCATTTGCACCATCAAAGTAAGAGAATGTGCTATTTGTACCACCTGTGTTCCTGTTTCTCTGAAATTTTTCCTGTTTTTAATTTGGAATTCCCTTGTGCATTTATGAATGGTCAGGTGGCTACTGAAAGTTTAAAGACATTTGAAAGGAGAAGACCAAAAACATGAACTTAAGATTTCAGGTCACGTTTGACAGTATCACCGATGATCTTGGTGCATGACATGAATAGTGCCTGTGCACTAAGAAAATCTAGTTATTCAGCAGTCACACAATGGTGTCAAAGTAAAACACAGAGCCACTTTAATAATGCAAGGCCTGAAACAGAATAAACTCCTTGCCACTACCAATTTCTCAGTTCAAGAATACACTGAGGAAGCTGAGCATGGAGGCACACACTTGTAATCCCAGCACTTGGGAGGCTCAGGCAGGAAGATGGCTGTGAATTCAAGGCCAGCCTGGGAGACAGAGTGAGACCCTGTCTCAAAAAAAAAAAAAAAAAGGTACAATGAGGATAATTGTACAGCAGAAACAAATACAGGAAGGACAAAGAAACTCTCCATACACAGGTTTCAAAGAAATCACTTTACCACTAATTTACTTGTATCATTACCCAATAACGTGGCAAGTAAATCTCAACTTTTCCCACCTGAGATTTTCTTTATAAGCAAGAACCTTGAACTCTGACACACTTTAACCAAAGTTTTTGTTTACTTCTTGAGTTTTTTTTTTTTAAATAATACTGGGGATTGAGTATGTTAGATAAGTACTCTGCCACTAAGCAACAGACACAGCCCAAGATAATACTTTCATGCACATAATTAAGTTTATTCATTGCCCAGGGCCCCTCACATGTGCTAGGCAAGTATACTACCACGAAGCTACATCTCCACCCCTTTTAAAAATTTTTACTTTGAGACAAGTTCTCACCAAATTGTCCAGGCCAGCCGTCTAGGCCCTTTGTGTTCCCATATACAGATTAAAATCAATTTATCAAAATTTGGAGGGATTGAATTTAATCTGTAATAAGCTTGATAACAAAATCCTTACAACCCTGAAATATGACATTTTATAAAGAACTTCTTTTACATAAGCAAAAGCTTTCTAGTGTCAGTGGACCCCCACTGGGCCTTGCTGAAGCTGCCTGAGAAGGCAAATGCAGTGAGGCTGCCAGGTGTCTCTTGGTGTGGAAATGGGTGGCCCCAGACTGTTCCCTGCCGCCAGCTTCTCCAGCATCTCTGGGTGGAAAGACTGAGCCCACAGAGACAAAGAAAAACAGGCTTCCCAGAAAGGGCCACTTGCTAGAAAGAGGCCTCTCGCCAATTCCACCCACTTGCCTGTGTCTCTGGGTAGAAAAGAGAAAAGGTCAGGCTCATGCAACCAAAAAAGTTTTTGGACCATTTTTGTAGCGGGGCCTTTATGTACAAAATGCCCAAGCTTGTATCAATAGGCCAGAAAGGGGAGTCTCAAATATACCTGGACAAAGAGGCTTCTCAGACTGGACAGTTTGATGTAGCTCACCTTCTGATAGCTTTCAAGAGTTCTCCTTCAGTTAGCTTTTGTACCAATTCCAAGAGGTACAGCTGCACTTAGCAGAGAGGAGATGGGAAGAAAGGGGTCTGGTTCTTAGAGCATCTCATCTGTACTGGAATTCTCTCCAAAAACCTGCTTCACTTTACTGTCTTCTCTCTTGATTTTCAGTCAACTCTTTCATTCACATATATATATATGGTAATCTTTTATTTAATGCTACACTAGGTTTCATAATTATATATATGTACATATAATACATATTTTATATTACATATTGTGACTACTTATATAAATACCACACAGATATCATGAAGCAACACTTGATGTTGTTGCCTTCCAGTGTTACATTTGTTTCTGGAATATACTCTACCCAGGAGTAGATCTCTTTAATCCAATCAAGGATTGAAGTGATTTAAATGCCAGGCTTCAGCCTTTGTGAGAGATGATCTATTTTCAGTTCATCCTTAAGCAGAGGATAGCCCACTTTTCGGGGTTCCCAAATAAAAGTCTGGGGTGTTATCCAGTTTCCTATTCCTCATAGGCCCTAAAGCCCAATTTCGTCTTCCCATGCCTGCATGACTACACAAACTCTGCTTAGAATTTAAACCCTGCTACTACTTCTCTCTGCTCAACCTCTCATTTGCACATTTCAAATGAGCCAAACAATCACCCCCAAAGGAAAATCATACCCAAAGCTGGCCTAACCTCTCCGAGATTGCCTTCTCTCCAAATCCTTTTTCTGCCATATTCACACCAAACCTTCAAATAGATTTTTAAAAATGTTTTCCAGCTTTTCTAGTTGTTCTCAGTTGAAGGACTGGCTTGGAAAAATAATTCTGTCACTGACAGAAATGAGAATCTTGCAGTAACTTGTATTATGATACGAAATGATGTTCCAGGCTTATAGAGTTCCTGGCCCCAACCTGAAATAACCATTTTGCCAAGTTATCCTAAGGTCCCTGTAGTGGGATTATGTCTTAGAAAAAGACTGCACTAAAAATGTTCAACACCATCTAAGTTGGCTTTGGAGATTTTCAGTAGAGAAATCTAGAAAATACCTTTTTAAAAAAGAAAATACAGCATGAATTCATACTAACATTTTCAACTAATATTTTCGAGTCCAAGGCTGTTGTCCAACTTCTCTGGTTCTATCTTTTTAGTCTCTCCCACACCACAATCCAGGGTCCCAAACCAATTTAATTATCCGCCTTCTTTAAAACATGCACCTCCAGAATAATAATACCAATAATATTACCAACTACCTCATTATTAGAAACAGTTTACATTAGTATTGTAGTTCCTTTTCCTTGGGGATGTATCCCACTAGAAATGCACAAATTATTATGTTTCAAAGTCACTTGCAATATTCTATATGCACTTAAGTGTATTTGTTTCACTTTTGTATGTTTTGTATTGATTTTTAGGAACTGCCTTTTTCTTTCCCTTAATTTCTAGTTTACAATATGGTAAAGCATTTGCATAATACTGAAGCCTAATCCACAAAACAAAGTACTTGCCAAAATTTACCTGCCATCCCTGCGTCATCTGCTCTACCTCTTACTAGTGTTTTGGTCTATCATTCCACTAGTGTACCTATGCATATACACAACAATGTATTTATGTATTTGTGTCCTCTTTCTTTAAAAAAAAAAGTAATATAAAATACCACTGCTTTTTTTCATTTAACAATATATTATTGAGATAACTCCATGGTAGTATATAGATATACTTCATTCCTCATTTCCATCTATAGATACACAATACTTTACTGTGTGAATATGATACACACACACACAAACACACACACACACACATTTTTGTGATACAGGGTCTCATTCTGTGGTCCAGTCTGGTCCTGAATTCACTATGAGTCTCAGGCTGGCCTTGAACTCACAGCAAGCCTTCCACCTCAGCCTCCTGAGTGCTGGGATTTCAAGTATTACAGGTATGAGCCACCACACCAGTAGTGCTGAGGAATTGAACATAGGGCCTTGGGCTTCCTGGGTAAGCACTTTAACCACTGAGCTACATTCCCAACCTCTGAACATGCTATATACTAACTTGGCCAGTCCTCTAATGATATAAGCCTAGACTGAACTGCTAACAAATTTTGTTTTAAATTTAAATTCACATAAAATTTCAAACAGTCTCAATATGGTAGTAAGATCACCCTGCTGATATTGTGATCTTTACTGTCACAACTTTAAAAAATATTGTGACTGTATATGAAAGAAACTTAATATACTAATAAACCTCATGCCCAAATGTGATACACAGTTTTCAATTGAAGAACAAACTGAAATACCCACAGAGATGCAAACTCAAATGATGGCGCTCCAACACAAACCCCTCAAGTGGTGCTGAATGTGTCCGCAAAAAAATCCATGTACCGAAATTTAATCCTTCAAGTCCTCATATGAAGAGGTGGCATCTAACTATTCATGAGTGGGACTGGTCCCCCTTAGGAAAAAAGCCTGAATGCAGCTTTTGTTGCCCCTCCTGTCATGTAAGGATGAAGGAAGAAGGCACTACTCATGAAGCAGAGTCCTCACCAAATACCAAACCTGTTAGTGCCTTACTTTTAGACTGCTCAATCTCAAGAACTGTAAGAAACAAATTTATACTGCTTATAAATTACTCACTTTAAGGTACTTTGTTGTAACAGCCCAAGCTAAAACAGAAGGGATCTAGCATTTCTTCAACATACTTAAAAGCTCCATAGAAGGTGTGCTGGTGCCCACTTGCAATCTCGGCACCTGGGAGACTGGGGTAGAAGGATCATGAGTTCAAGACCAGCCCAGGCTATAAAACCATGTCACCCTAGACTACATGGCAGACACAGTCTCAAAACAAACAAAAAGTTCCACATAAGATTCTCACATATTGAATTAAGAACAAATTTATCGTATACTACCTTGGATATTTAGAAGTTAAAATTTTTCCACATTCCAAAGTGATAGCTTTTTTTCAGTGCTCAAATCCAGAGCTTTGTGAATACTCAGCCTGTTTTTTGCTGCTGAGCTCCATTCCATTCTTGTCTTTAATTAGGAATTTACTGATCGATTCACTGATTGATGACTGAGTTTGTAGTACTGGGGATAGAACTCAGTACTTTTACTCTAAGCAACATCCCCAGACTCTCTTTTTTACTTTTTATTTTGAGACAGGGTCTCACTAAGTCATTATGTCACCCAGACAAGGCTTGAACTTGCAGTCCTACTGCCACCACTTACCAGAGCACTGGGATTGCAGTCATGTGCCACTGTATCTGGCTAATGAGAAATTTTTATCCAATTACATAAAATTTTGCAAAATACAGTGAAAAAGGTTCATCATGAAAATTTACTCATATTAATGGCCTTCAAATGATCTATGTTAAGTATATTTTCTAATTATTAAAAACTTTAAAACTACAACTATTGTTAAGTGATACACAATTAGAGTAAGTGCTATATGCCTTAGTGTTTAAGACATTTTACTATTTCCATCCACAGTAATAATTAAAACAACCACAAATAATGGCTCCCCCATATTTTCAGGTAATGATACATCATCTAAATTGAAAGACTCAATAAAAAGCAATGCCAACTCCTTCTCCCAAATCCTGTGCTGTGTCTTCACAACTGCCCTGGATGCAAGTCTCCATGAAGCTTCTACAGGACCCCATCTGCAGCCATGGCTTCACGATGACCTGTGCCCATACTGTCACCTACTCTTGGTATGCTCTAGTCTCAGCTCCAAGCTAGATCCAGGTTTCAGAACCAGGTTTCCTACACAAATTCTTATGTCATTGTATCTTCTTTTACTATGTTTCTTAAAATTGTCCTGCCATCTATCCTATCCCAAAACTTACCGACTCCTTTACCTCACCCCTGCAGACTACTTTCACTTTTGTCTCTCTTGTGCCCCTATTGCAAATGCTAATTCAAATTCTCCTCATTCTAACTTGGTCTCTTGCAATGGCCTCTCAAATGGTGGCTGTAGCCAGCATCTTCTATCTGGTCATTTATCTACACAGCCACCTGTCATCTTCCTTGAAAGTCATGTCAAAATTGTCTGCAAACTTTTGCTTGCTTTACTCAGTAAAGCATGCAAATTCCACCAAACTCCACCTCCAACATCCTTCTGCTCTGTCTCAGGCCACTACTCCCCAGACTGAGCAGCCCACACTGGGTCAACACTGAGGGTTACTCTCCTTCCTCAACTCATGTGCCCATAAATCTCCATTCCTTATCACATTCTGCCTTGGATTACCTGTTCTCTCCACACTCTTGCTTCTCTACCTAACAGACTCCTAATCACCCATTCAAGTCTTGTTCAAATGGCCTTTGAGCACTAGAAACTCTGGTCCAAAGTTTTTGTTGAGCTGATCGATGCCTTCTCTGTGGTCCGACCTAAGCATGTGGTATAATGAGGTCGACCTGTGCTCACAAAGCTACCACAACTGTAACTGTAAGGCCAGAGGAAAAAGAATCTGCAAACGAACATTCATTCAAATTCAAGGGTGGCGGGTAGGGGAATAGGAGCTCTGGAGTTTCTGAGGCTCAAAGAAAATTTTCAAAAAGTAAGCAGAGAAACATTACAGAGTTTAGTAAGAAAAGGAAATTAAGCATTGGATATGACAGGCTAATGAAGTTGCTGTCTCTGTAGATTCTGATGGTAAACAGAAAACTAGAAGTGGGGCTGGAGGAATAGCACATAGGTTATAGCCCTTGTCTAGCAAGCTCAAAGCCCAGGGTTGACTCCCCAGCAATACATAAACCGGTATGGTGGCACATGCCTATAATCTCATAACTCAGGAGGATTGCTGTGAATTTGAGGCCAGTCTGAGCTACACAAGAGTTCAGGACTAGCCTTGACTACAGAGTGAAACCCTGTCTCGAAAGAAAGGAAGAAAGAAAGAAAGACAGACAGACAAGCAGGCAGGCAGAAAGAGAAAAAGAGAGAAAGAAGGAGCAAACTGGAAGCAAGGAAACAAAAGACGGCAAAAAGAATTTCATTTTGAAGAGTTTTGCTGTGAAAAATAACACACAAGCAAGAGCCGGAATAGCCATGAAACAAAGGGAGGAGTTTTCCCCAGAGATAGAGCAATCCACACATAATTACTAGAACCAGAGTCTGAGAAAGGTGCTGAACAAAATACCAATACACAAAAAGCCAGCTGTATTTCCTTATGGCAGTGCCATTTAGGAAATGAAATTTTAGAAGACAGGACTTCTACAACACCAAAAAATACCAAACACCTTGGAAAGGTATATAAAAGACCTCCACACATAAAACTATTAAAAAAAAAAACCTACTGAGACAAATTAAGAACATCTAAATAAATTAAGGTATCACTATGTTCATGGGCTGGAAGGATCAGCATAAAAGTTGTCAGTCAAGTGTGCTGGTACGTATCTGTAACCCCATATAACCTGTGTTACATGTTCAATACCATTCCAATCATGTTCTCAAGATATTTTTAAAATTTTAAATGGGGGCCAGGGGAAGCTGCTAGTGATTAAAGCATTTGCCTAGGAAGCACAAGTCCCTGGGTTCAACCCATTAATACTATACACCAGCTGAGCATGGTGGTGCACATCTATAATCCCAGCACTCAGGAGGCTGAAGCAGGAGGATTATCATGAATCCTAGGCCAGCATGGGTTACACAGTGAGTTCAGGACCAAGCTGAAGTACAGAGTGAGACCCTGTCCAAAAAAAAAAAAAAAAACTTATATGGAAATACCATGGACCAAAGAAGACCTACAACAAACTTAAAAAGCATAAGTTAAGTGGGAGGAGCTAATACAAAGCTACCCTAATTTTGACAGAGCGGTAGTATCAGGTTAAAGATAGAAAAACAGGCCAATGGAAGAGAATAAGGTCCAGAAAAGATTATACACATATAAACACCTGACTGACAACAAAAGCAGAACTGCAGAACAATGAAAAAACAAAGGTCCCAGCCAGGCCTGGTGGCAGGTGGCACAGGCCATTCTAGCACTCAATGAGGCTAAGGGAGGAAGATTCAAAGCTTAAGCCAGGCCTGGGTAATTTAGGGATTTAACAAGACCCTGTCACAAATAAACAATAAAAATGTACTGGAGATATACCTCCATGCAAAGGTCCTGGAGTCAATCCCCAGTACCTCAAAATAAATAGTCTCATCAATGGATGGGACTGAATAAGTGACTACACATAAAGAAAAGAAAATAAGCCTGACTCCAACTCACATCACACTCACTCCCCCTCCCCCTCTCCCTCTCTCTCTCTCTCTCTCTCTCTCTCTCTCTCCCTCCCTCCCTCCTAGGTGGACTACAGATGTAAATATGAAAGACAAAACAATAAAATGTTCAAAAGACAATACATAAGAATATTTCTACCACCTAGGAGCAGAGAAAGATTTTCTTTCAACAGGAATGTATGTAGTGGCCACATTAAAATCAAGAAGTGCAATGGGCCTTTACCACTTTAACTGCTTAGCTGAACATGAAAAAAAAAAAAAAAGAAATTGGTACGGGAAAATAAAAACACAGAGACCTGAAAACTAGAGCAATGAGCATGATGGCCAACTGTACGAGTACCCTGTGAAAGGCTGTCTTTATCACCATTTCCTTCTGCAGTGGGAACTGAACCCAGAGTCTTCACACTGAGCTGTATCTATAGCCCACTTTGTTTTGTTTTGAGACAGGGTCTCACTAAGTCAGTTGCTATTGCCCACACTGGGCTTGAACTGGTAACCCTCCTGCCTTCACCTCCCAGAGTGCTAAGATTAGTGCCTGGCCAAGGTTGTCATTCTTTATGATTCTAGAGCTTCTGAGCCTCCAAAGACTGGAGATCTGGGTACAGATACACTCAAGAAAGACCATGAGAACTAGGAACAGATAAGGCAAAGGGCTAGAACTGAGATCTTCTTAAGAAGAAAGAACACTTAATGAATTAGAAAACACAGCTCTTGAGCACAAAAAAGCAAACAAGGAAGCTACTTAAGCACGGGCTCGGGAAAGACGAAAATTAGACTTTATAACCATGCATTTCTTGTCACTTGGTGTTTGTCTTTGTTACTTTTTTGTTGCTGTAACTCAATACCCGACATCCACAAATTTGGGGGAGAAAAGGTTTATTTAAGCTCACAGTTTCAGAAGGTCATAGTCCACTCAGGGGCAGCCAGCAGCAATGGAAGTACATGGTAGAGGAAGATGTGGAGGCAGTTCCTCACAGTATCACAAACAGAAAGCCAAGTTCCATCAAGTCCAGTCTCTTCCCAGAGGAAAAAGCTGTAACAATCTTTCTTCTTCCTTCCTTTTATACATCTCAAGTTCCCAGCTGGGCCTCCCACATTCAGGTGGGTGTTCTTCCCTCACTCACTGGCTCACAAATCACTCACACTCTAATGCAGGCTGGTTCTGAATGTCTCAAATTGACATAATCTTTCCATGGTCACAGTTTCCATACTACACTATCTTCAGGCTCTAGGAAATCCACAAGGAAAAAAAAAACTACATAAAAATAGCTCTATGTCAGAGATTCCCCAAGGATAGCTAGTTGAAGTAATCACAAATTCTCTAGAAATGTGCTATAACAAGGACTATCAGCTGCTGGTCCTGCAGACACTCAATGGGTAACCAAAAACAAGATCAAGTGTGGCACCTCTGCCGTCATTTCACATCTGTCTTCACTGTTATCTTAAAACGTTGGGTCAGATTCCTGCTTGGCTCTGTATGTAGGCATATTAATCACTCAAGAAATATATATACAAAAACTAGTAAAATGAGGTCTCAAATTTACCTAACCTATCCACCCCTTCAAGACCAAGGACATCAGCATAAGAATAACTGAGGCATCATCAAGATTTGCAGGGACATTACAATTGCAACTTCTACAATGGCCTACTTCAGACCCTCTGGAGTAATGCCTAGATACAACCAGTTATTGTCCTAATCTGTAGTTACTGGATTCCAGAGTAAATCACCCCATGATGAGATCACCCCTTTAAACGGAAGTGATTACCAGGTGACTGAACTGAGGCTGCCCTTGCTAAAAGCAATTACCTCACAGAAACCCCATTGCTTCCTGGAGCCATAAGGAAGATCACAGCTTGACCCAAATTTTCTACCATGACAGACTACGTAAACCTTAACTCTTGCCTTTGTCGCCTTTCCATAAAACTCAAAAGTTTCTGTAAGATCTGGAAGAAAGATCTTGAATCTCTTTATTGCTCTCTCCCACTGTTGCAACACTGATAAAAGTTATTTTCTGGCCCTTCTGAACCTGTTCTGTTGGGGCCGTCCAGGACAGGGCTTTTGCCCTAAAACTCCAGTAACAAATTGGCCATTGGTAGTCTCATTCAAGATAAATTCAAAATCAATTAGAAACAATGTACCATATGCAAAAATCAGCAGACTAAACCAGCATTAGGCTTAGATCCTAAAAACCTTACTTATCAGAATAATACAACAGAAAATGCAAATTTAAAACAATTAAAGCCACAACAGGATCAAAAGTATCAACAGAAGAATATTATGAAAATAATCAGTACTTTAAAATTAGAACATCTAGATATTAAAGATAGATTTGATTCTACAAACGAAGAAAGCAAAGACATAAATATATCTACATTTGAGTACTTGCAATAATATTACACAATGTCTGTACAATAGGTGACATCAACCAAAAGAGGAAAGAGAAAGAAAAAAATGACACAGGATATGAGTGTGATCGAAAGCACTCATGAGAAACCAGAATGAACCAAAACCCAAAAAACAAACAAACGAAAAAAACCTACGTTGACTGGTCAGGGAAGGAGAAGGTATGGGAAGGGGTGTTAGTAAAATTAAAAAGGCTATGAGTGGAAAATGTAAAGTTGGTGACAAAAACATAAGGCTTATTATACTTTCCATTTTTATCTAAACTTTCCAAAATAAAAAATTTAAAGACACAAAGGTCAGGTGCAGTGGTACAAAAGCCTGCAATCTCAGCTACCTGGGACACTGAGGCAGGAGGATCTCAAGGTCAAGACCAATTTAGCAAGACCATTCAATTAAGGCCTACACAATATCGCAAGACACTATCTCAAAATAAAAAGGGACTGGGAGGGTATCTCAGAGGTAGAACATGCTTGGGTTCAAGCCCTACTACTGTAAAATCAAAAGAGGAAGAGGGGAAACTTACCTATAAATGAAAAAGACTTACCACTGTCTGAACTATTAGCAATAAAAATCAGAAAATAATAGAAAGATATTCAGAACACTGGGAAAATATTCAAAGTGATAAAAGAGATCATTGGCCAGTCTTAAATTCAAACCCCAGCCACATCAGCACTCAAGACTAAAGACAAAATAAAGACAACAAATGCAACTTTATAATCTTTTCAAAAGAGAAGCGAGCTCATGAGCACAGATTCAAAACTCCAAAACAGGGACTATGATGTAGCTTTGATTCCCCAAGCAGAATGCAATTACGCATTCCAAACACATACTAAGCAAAAATAACTGGGAAATGAAAATTTTAAAAATCAATGTCCTATAGGCCCATAATTAGCAAGAAAAATAAGTAAGATTTATAGCTTAGAAACAAAAAAGAATAGAGTGAGACCCTATCTCAAAAAATAAAAATAAAAAGTACATTCTATTGGCTACATGTTTATCAAGATGGAAAATGGGAAATTCACACACAAAATCAGCACTACATGAGTTTCCTAGACACAAATCCAATACAGGAGAAAATTAATTCTACTCCTGCACTTCTACCACCCCCATGATGGTACCGTTCAGCAAACCTCAGTGCAAGGAGGATGAGAGAATTGCAGTGCTCCAGGCCCTCTGGCCACCCAGCCACACCCGGTGATGCTGCAGGCAGGTGAGCAAATATAGTAGTACCAAGAGAAGCACTCAGACACCCACAGAGACTCAGGAGCCAGGCATTAGTTAGTGGTATAATAATAATTTAAAAATCCATCTCTGGGCTGTAAATATAGTTCAGTAGTACAGAGTTTGCCTAAAATGCTCCAGGCTCTGAGTTCAAACTTGAGGACCACAAAAATAAATAATAAAAATAAAAATTATCCCTATGCACTATAATAAGTAATTTTAGTGAAAGCAATATTACCTTCCACCATAAATCTTAAAAAGCAAATCTATCTTTTTTGAAAAAGTCTAAATAGAAAAATTTACAAGAATTTACTGAAAATCCTAAGAGATATACTTAATTTAATAGCTATAAAAAACAACTTTCTGGGTGTTTTGTTTTGTTTTGTGTTTTGTCACAGTGTCTCAATCTGAAGTCCACACTGTTCTTGAACTCATTATGGAGCCCAGGTAGGCCTCAGACTCACTGTGATCCTCCTGCCTCAACCTCCTGAGTGCTGGGATTACAGGTGTGTACCACAATGCTCAGCTTTATGAAACACCCTTCTAAAAGGATGAGAAGGCCCTCATTATAAAGGTAACAGATACCCCCAAGTTAATTTCAGTATCAGGTTTGGTCAAAATCTCAATGAGGAGTTCTGTTGAAATTAGAGGAACACAGAATTAATAACAACCAAGACAAATCTGAGATATTACATGACTAAAGTCTATTTCAAAGCTGTGGGAGGAAAGCATACTCATGTATAAATGGGACTGAGACTACTGCTTACCATATAAAAAATACTAAGTTAGGTCATCATAAAAATCATTCATAAAAATGAATTGTAAGTAGATAAAAGACCAGAAGGTGAAAAGGTGAAATTTTTTATTTTGAGGAAATAAAATAAAGGAGGGTATCTTTACAAGGTTGGTATAATTTTTAAATATAATACAAAAAGTACACATCATAAAGGAAAAGAGTGATAATCTGAAATTTGAAATCTGAGCAGCAGATATGGCTCAGTTGTACAGCCCTTACTTAGCAGGCTAAAGGCTTCTGGGCCTAATCTCCAGCACCAGAAAAGATTTATTTTTTAATTTTTGTTACAAAAATACTATAAGCCCGGCATGGTAGTGCATGCCTATAATCTCATCCCTCTGGAAAGCTGAGGCAGGACTGAAAGTTCAAGCCTAGCCTAGGCAACTCAGCAAGTTAGTAAGACCCTGTCTCAAAATATAATTTTTCCCTAAAATTATCACCTGAATTAGTATGTGTGATGTATAAAAATTACATTAAGCTTAGGAGACTAGCTCATATACAGATACATCTTAATCCCTTCTACTTCCCTTACCCCTTCCCCACTCTCCAGCTCTTCCACTCCCCACATCCTCTCCACACACTCTATCTCCTTTTATTTTGCTATTTTTCTTATTTGCACGTGGAGTTTCTCATTTAGACAGCTATGTGATAGTTCCTTTTATTAATTTTTATTTATTTATTTATTGGAGACAGGGTCTCTTTCTATAGTCCAGACTGGTCCTGCAATCACTTACGTAGCCCAGGCATCAATCCTCCTGTCTCAGCTTCCCAAGTGCTGGATTACAGGTGTGGGCCACTATGCTTGGCTTATGTGGTGCTGGGGAATCAAACCCAGGGCCTTACATTTGCTAGGCAAGCACTCAAACTGCTAAAATATGCCCCAGCCCTTAACTTTCTATTTTTGATTTGTCTCAAATTTTTAAAAAATTAAATATAAATAAAAAGCATTGGGCACAATGCTCAGTGCAAAGGCCCTGGGATCAATCCACAGAACTAGAAAAAAAATACGTACAAAGTTATAGATGCTATAAAGTTAAGACAGACCATAACTCCTACTGCTGGCAACAAAAACTGGACAATATCTGCAGAAAGCTATAGACAATAAGTAACAAAAGAGTAGATGTACATATCACTGATGCAGCAATTTCACTTCTGAGAAAATCCTAAAGGTAGACACAAATATGCAAAATTATATGTTTATAAGGTTATTTAATATTTTTTTAATATATTGAGGCACATTGGCCAGGCATGGTGGTGCATGCCTGTAATCTCAGCATTTGGGAGGCAGAGGCAACAGGACTGCTGTGAGTTTAAAGCAAGCTTGGTCTACATAGTGAGTTCAAGACCAGCCTGCATTACAGAGCAAGATGCTGTCTCTAAATAAATAAAGACACATCTATACAATGGAATATCAAATACAACTGCCTTTTAAAAAATTATCTCTAAGACAAACTATTCAATAGGTGGAGAGCAGAAAGCAAGGCACAGGCCATGAGTAGAATATGCCTTTTACACAATAATGAAGGAAGGAGAGTTTCTAACACATAATTGTCACAAACGCATCTAACACACTCAGAAGGCTACACAAGAAACTGGTAGTACGACACTATTCCCACAAAGAAAGAAAGTGTCTTGCCATGTCTTTCTGCAGCTTTTCACAATACTATTTTTAAAAATACTTATTTCACCACTTCAATATGCATCTTTTTCTTAAGTCTCTTGAAATCACTATGCCTCACAGAACAAATGCCTACCTTAATTTTACAAGACGTGTTTTTATTTTTTAATAGTACACCGAATAACAGTGGATCTTAGATCTAATAAAATCAAGTCACGTGTGTGTGTGTGTGTGTGTGTGTGTGTGTGTGTGTGTGTGTGTGTTACTGAGGATCAAGCCCAGAGCCTTCACACTGAGCTATGTATGTCCCCACAACAGTTTTTAATTCTTTGATTTACAGACAAGGTCTCACTAAGTTTCCAAGTTCCCAGGCTGGGCTCCAACTTGTAATCTTCCTGCCTCTGCCTCCCAAACTACTGGGGTAACAGGCCTGCACCACCTGGCTTGGTACAAAATGCTTACCAACTTTTCATTTTTGAAATTATTTTTGATACAGAAAAATTACAAAGAAAATACAGAGATTTTTCCACATATGCCTCAACCAGTTTCTCCTTGAATGTTAACATTTCAGATCGCCAAGCCGGTTGTGGTGGCAAATGCCAGAAATCCCAGCACTCCAGAGGCTGAGGCAGGAGGACTGCTGTGAGTCCAAGGGCAGCCTTGGCTACATAGTGAATTCAGGAGCAGCCTGGGCTATAGAACAAAACCCTGTCTTAAAAAAAAAAAATTCAGGTTACCATTGTCTATTTGTCAAACTAAGAAACTAATGTTGGTATAAGTTTCAAACTTTATTCCAAGTTTCCCAATTTACCTTTTCTATTCCCAGATCCAGCCCAGGACACCAGAGGACATTTATTCACCATGCCTCCTCAGTCTCCAGTGCTCTACGACAGCTCCTACTCTTCCCTTCTTTCACATGACCTTAAGTTTTGAATACTATCCAGCATCTTGTGGAACACGCCTCAATTTGAGTTTGGCTGATATTTGCCTTTTTCTCATAATTAAATTGTGATTATGAGTTTGAAGAAAAATGCCATGGAGGTGACATTCCTTCCTAATCATGTCACACTTGTGGTACTGGCAGAAGTCACTAGAAGGTTAACCGCAATACTGAGGGTAAGACGGTGTTCGTCATGTTTCTCCGCCACCAAGCTACCATTTCACCCACTGCCACGCTCTGTTCTTTTGTTAAGAGCCACCAAGTATAAGCCTATGTTCCAGGGAAGGTAAAGGAGAAGAACCAAACTCCATCCCCACAGAAATGTTCTGTAGGGAAAAGCTGTGCCTTCTCACCATTTATGTGTTTATCCAGTCATTTACAGAAGAAAATATTAATGTAAAACAAAATATGACAAGGCATTCACCAGGAGAAAACTGCTGCTGCAGATACCCGGGATTACCACCTGAAGTGTATGGAGAACTCCTACGAATCAGCTCTTAAAAGACAACACAGCAGACAGGAGAGCAAAAGACAAGAAAAAGCAATTCAAAGAAAAGGAAACCCAATGGCCTTGAAACATATGAGAAGATATTCACCTCACTAGTGACCAAGGGGAGGCAAAAATAAGCAACCACATATCATTAGTTAGCCAACAGACTGAAGTAAAAACCGTAACTATAAATACCCAGACATAAATTATGGCAGGAAAAAACTGGACCAATTTCTTTACCAAATAATTTAATAATCCAATTAAAAGTGCTTTGACTCAGCAATTTTATTCCTAGGCATAAACTCCACAAAATAGCTTTCAAATGACTGAGTGAATATAAGAAAACTTTCTAAGAAATACAAGATATAGATGCTTGAAATGGAACAACTTTCTAGATAGTGTCTGCCACACACTCTCTTCCCTAAAGCTAACCAGCCTGAGGAAAAGTATGCAGTCTTGCTGGTCTCCCCTCACAGTCTTATCAACGACTTTCCCACCTGGCAGAGCAATGGAATGAAACACAAACCGTTGGGACACACCCACAAGAGAATTCCTTCCATCCAGATACACTTTTCTACTTTTTTTTTTCTTTGAGACAGGGTCTTGCTCTATAGCCCAGGGTGGTCCTCAACTCACTACTGAGCTCAGCCTGGCCTTGGACTCAGGGCAATCCTCCTGTCTCAGCCTCCCAAGTGCTGGAATTACAGGTGTGTGACACCATACTCAGCTTATGTCATGCTGAGGAATTGAACTCAGATACTTAGTGCTTGACTTGGCGCTAGCTAGGCAAGCCGCTGGCTAGGCAAGCACTTTAACCACTGAGCCTTTCCTCCAGCCCTATACTTATTTACTTTAACAAAGCCTTTTGACTTTGTACTTACAAATTTTTTAAAAAGAAAGAACAAAAGAAATAAGATTTACACAGAATCGTGTCACTAGGAGCACTAAACCACAATACTTACAAACCTTTAAAAAGCACCATTCAGGGCTGCACTGGGGTACAGCACAGTGGTGGAGGGTTTGCCTTCCATGAGCAAGGACCTAAGTTTGATCCCCGACATAAGAAGACAAAAAACAGCACCCAATCATCCACCTCAGTAAGTGACATCTGCCTATGATAAAGAGTATTTATGAAAATGTGTATTTCTTTATATGTTTTGCTCAGTTGTATATAAATGTAACCACAGCGACTGGTTAACCTAAAATAAATTCTTCAACAAAATGAACATACAAAAAATTTTTAAAATTTATATACAAGTCCTTGACTTAGAGTATGATAGGATGCCCAATAAACTATCTTCAAACACAGAATCGAATTAGAAAAAAAAAATCCCATGGAAGAAATACATGAACACAAATATGTGCATGTAAAACAGGTGAATTCTGAATAAGGCTGACAGAAGCATCAACACCTGATTGTGACCTTGAACTACAGTCACCCAAGATGATACTACTTAAGGTAATGAGTGAAATGATCAGGAGTTTTCTGTATCATTCAAAACTTACTACAAAGCTACAGAAAGCTACAAAGCTACAGAAGTGTGATAATGATTTCAACAGATATACAGGTCGGTGAGATGTAATTTACACTACAGAACTATACTAACATAGCTTTGACAAGAATGGCAGGATTATTCAATCACAGGGAAACAACAGAATCATCAATAAATGGTGTTGGAACTACTGTTTATCTACAACACATTCAAAAGACCAAAGTTGGACCTCATATACTGAAATTAACTCACATATCAAAGAGCTAAGACTATAAGACCCTTGAAAATGTAAGTATAAATCTGTGTGATCTTGGGTTAGAAAAGAGAAATGCAGAGTGTCCGCTAATAGGTATAAGTTTCTTCTTGGCACAGTGAAACTATTCTGGAACCACTTGACAGTTGGACAACCTTACAAACACACCAAAAATTATACAACTGTACATTTTAAAATAATGAATTATATGGTATGTTACATTCACATCAATGAGACAGAACTGATAATCCAGAAAAACAGGTTATGTGGGAAGCTAGAATGAGAATAAACATTTAAGAGAAAAGAATGCAAAAACAAGCCCTTACCCAAATATTTTAAAGGAATGAGAATGTTTTCAAAACTACTATCAAATTTACACACACACACACACACACACACACACACACACACACACACAGAGTCTTTTTTTTTTTTTTCTATATGGGAACTGAACCCTAGGCTTTGGATATGCTAGGCAAGCACTCCACCACTGAGCTATACTCTATGTTGACAGAGGGTCTTGCTAATTTGCTCAAGCTGGCCTGAGATTTTCAATCTTTCTGACTCAACCTCCTGACTGGTTGTAACTACAGGCATGTTTCCCCTCACCCTACTCATTCCCATTCAATTTATTCTTTAAAGTAATATAATAGGCTTTCTTTTTAGTTAACTCTCCATTAGAAATTATATCTTTACATTTACATAAATCCATTTTTGAAAAATGATATTTGTCAACTATATGTCAACATAAAAGTCAGCAAGGAAATAACCTGAGAGTTATTTTGGAGGTGCCTCCAAAGTGGAAAAATACACACAAGTGTAAGCCACACAGAGGTACTGGAGAAATATGTAAAGATTGTCGATTGTGGTCCTATTTATAAGAGCAATAGTTGGAGAACTCCCTATGCCAACCAGCAGGAAAATAGACAAGTGGTCTGGAATTCTCTATGGAGACAATGATAAGTCAACTAGGATTATATGTACCAACAGACCAATCTCAAGCAAAATATTAGGTGAAGATAATAAGCTACAGAATAATTTTTATAAAGTTTAAAATATGATACTGTTTTTAGAAACAAGGCATTGTTATAATGAACAGAATTAGGGAAGGATAACATGAGAATTTTGGTTGGTATCCATAAATCTTTACTACTTAGAATAACACTAATATGAAGGAAAATCAGCAAAGTGAGGTGGTAGGTACAGAGATGGTGCTATAATCAATCCTTTGCTTCTCTTCATAGGCTTGCGATATTTCACATTAAAAAAGGACTTAAAGTTAGCCAAGCAACAGAACTGGCACCAAACACAGGATCTGTTTAAAGCAGTTAGTTACTTTTTGTCAGTGCTGGTAACTGTTTCTCAACCAGTAGTCCAAACATTGTTCCAACTAGTAGACAATAACATCATCCATTAAAAAAGAAAAAGAAAAAAAAGCACAATTCCCAATGGATTTAAGTACACGTGATAGAAGGCTATAAAATGAA
Source organism: Ctenodactylus gundi (assembly GCA_004027205.1). Taxonomy (NCBI): domain Eukaryota; kingdom Metazoa; phylum Chordata; class Mammalia; order Rodentia; family Ctenodactylidae; genus Ctenodactylus; species Ctenodactylus gundi. Next base: position 31,053 of record PVKB01000162.1, on the reverse strand, counting down.
TCTAATTCTGCAAACCTGACTCCCACTCACCTTCACCAGGCCTTCTGATCCAAATCTTTGTATAACTTTGCAAGATACTTCTAGTATTTCAAAAACTAATGTTAAAAAGAAAAAATTAAATAACAGTTGCAACTAGTTTGGCATTCTCATTGACAGGAAAAAAAAAGAACTATCCAAAAAGGAAATGTGGTATTTGTAGAGAAATGCTTAGAAATAGCTGCAAAACTATCATTTCATCATTTAGAACCAAATTATTCTTCAAAAAACAATTTTTAAAACACAAATGCTTGAATACCAAAAGGACAGGAAAGCTATTATTAATAGAGTCAAATTCAGTTCTCTCTCTCTCTCTCTCTCTCTCTCTCTCTCTCTCTGTCTCTCTGTCTCCCTAATATTACTGGGGATTAAACTCAGGACATTCACACTGAGCTACATACTCAACCTTTTTTTATTTTGTCTAAATTGCCCAGGCTAGGCCTGAACTTGTAATCCTCCTGCCTCAGCCTCCCAGAATGCCGAGATTACAGGCAATCTCTATTTTAATGTAATTTGAGTTGATCTCAAAATTAGACATCATAGACATGTACCATATGTTAAACTTGGTAAAGATCAATTTTTATATTATAAATTATATTTAAATTACATATTTATTAACAAATTACTTTTATTCATTTAAAATGATCTTATCAAAACCAGGATATGTTTTGTTTTATTTTGCTTTGCTTTGGTTGTGGTCCCTGACATTGTACTCAAGGCCTTAGGCATGCTACATATGGACTGAACCATTAACCTATACCTCAGAGCCAAAAATTATTTTTAATTATTAAAGAGAGCCCATAAGATTGTATATTTCTGTCAAAGGATCTGTAAATCAAAAACCTTAAAAATACAAATTAAGGGAGGTTACTTTTGTGGCTCTTACTGGCACTTGACACAATCCTAACCTATTTATTTGCTTATTAATAAACAAATAAAAAGATTCGTAGAATACAAAAAGGACCAAGAGGAATTAATTAGAAAATTCATTTATTTAATAGCTGCACACTCTTAGTGCCAAGTTCTAAAAAACAGGCAATTCAGCCATGAAAAAATTAACTTTTACAAATGAAAAATAAATTCTAAATAGCTAAGCATGTAGTTAAATAACTAGAACTGAAGTTCATTTAAAGTGCAACTTGATAAAAATAGAAAACTTATAAATTTTAAGTTTTAAAGCATTAAAATTTAAGCATTAAAAACTGAAAAAAAATCAAGTCATTCTCTCAGCTACTAAAAGAAAAGCAGTTAAAAGAGATACAACATAAAAAATGAGATAAAGCATGACAAATTAAGAAAGCCACGGGGAGAACTTAAGCTAAGGCAAAGGGCTAGTTTGTAAGTATAGGAATGGAATGGAAATGGAAGAAAAAGTAACAAAATGAACAAGTAAATGGTGTTCAACATACAGGTGGCAGTCATTATTACCCAATGTATTTGAGAAATCACATAAAATGGTAGAGCATTACTTAAGCGAGAGACAAGTTTCACAATGCACTAGTGGTTGCTAAATTTCCAGATACAAGCGTTTCAAAAAGGCACAACTACAGTTTCATTTTAACTTTGGAAACAAAATTGTGTTAAAAAATGTGAAATTTCTGCCCAACCACGGCACTATGTACCTACTTCTATATTTAATTCTCAAGATAATCTCCAAATGTATTCTTCTCTTTTCTTTTTATTTTTCTTTCTTTTCAGTGGTGAGGATCAAATCTGGGGCCTAGCACATACTAGGCAAGTGCTCTACCATGGGCTACACCCACAAATCAGTCAAATTTAGTAAAAACTGTTTTGAGCTAGGTGTGGTAGCAAGCTTGAGCCGAGTCTGGGCAATTTAGCATTTTAGCGAGACAATGAGACCTTGCCTCAAAAACAAAAAATTACAAAGGGTGGGGCTGGGCTATTGCTCAGTATAAAGGCCCTGACATCAATTTAAAGGACCAGAAAAAAAGAAAAATTATTTTGATCATAAGCGCACTCTGCTTTTCTGTGTATTTTTATTTTTACTTGTATTTAAATATACTCTGGTAAGTAAAAAAGCTTTGCCTATCTTAAGAATTGTTCACAGAGGAAAATCTATGGTAATTTGCTATAGTAGCTGGAGCTGACTAGTCAATTACCCCTACCTGCCATGTAGGTCAGAAATTATTCAATTTTAAGGGACAAGATATATCAATCCTAATGGCATAAGAAAAATGCAGACAACAGTACACCACAAAACCAAAAAAAAAAAAAAAAAGCAACTTCAACTTCAGGCAAGCTTGATCCAGAAATTCAGAAAAGCAACCAGCTCTCCAGCTGCATTTCTTTGCCATCCTCTCCCTTCTGGATTATCTCAGGTGCTTTCTTCTCAGAACAGCAATGCTACTACAACAGTTCCAGGCCTTACAGCTTTGCCACACAGTAAAGAAACAAAGCATCTCCTTCATAAATCCCTGCAGATGAGAGAAGTCTCCAGCAAAAGCCCTGAGATTCACTCTGATTGAGTCAGCTTGGGTCACATGCCTATATCAAAACAATCCCACAACCAGAAACTGGAATGCCTTGCCAGCTATCCTTGGCCAAGGATACAATCTGAAGCTGGAGGTCGTTAGAAAGGAGGGAAAGCCATTATGGCTTTCTAGTCTTACTTCCTTCCACGGCACCCTTCACAAGTTAGACTCCAAAATATCCATTTATATTCCAGTTCTCTAAGTATTCTGGGTTGACTTGTATTCCTCAATAAAGATATGTTGAAGTCCTAACCCTGGGTACCTGTGAATGTGAGCTTATTTGGTAACAGGATCTTTGCAGATGCAATCAGTTTAGGAACAGGTCATACTAGAACATCTAAGATGACTGGTGTCCCTAAGAGAGGAGACACAGGGAGAGTACTACATAAGCTTGAAGCAATGGAGACAGACTAAAGTGACTAACAGCCAGTGCTTGCCAAGGATTGCTGGTAATTCCTGAAGCAAAGGGGAAAGCAGAGAACAGATTCTCTCCTAGAGTCTTCAGAAAGAGAGCAGGACCCTACTACTACCTTGATTTCAGACTCCAGAACTATTGCAAAACTTTTTTTTTTTTTTGTACTGAGGGTTGAAAACAGGGCCTTCACATTGAACTACATCCTCAGATCATTGTTTTTGATCTTTTATTTTGAGACAGAGTTGCACTAGATTGCTAAATTGCTGAAGCTGGGCTAGAACTTGTAATCTTCCTGCCTCAGCCTCCCAAAATGCTATGATTACAGGTCTGTACCATCAGGCCTGCCAGAAAAATCTATTTTTGGTGTTGTAAGTCACCAGTGTGTGGATACTTCTGTTATGTTAGCCCTAAGAAATTAATAAACTGCGGCTGAAGGAGCAGCTCAGCAGTTAAAGTGCTTGCCTAGGAAGCTCAAGGTCCTGGGTTCAATTCTCCAGCACTACATAAATTGGGCTTGCTAGTGCACACCTGTAATCCCAGCACTTGAGAGGCTGAGGCAGGAGGATTGCTGTGAGTTCTAGGCCAGCCTGAGTTACACAGTAAGTGGAAGACCAGCTGGGACAACTGAACAAGACCCTGTCTAATCAACTAAGTATGACAATCCAGTATTCTTTGCTTGTGCACAATCTTAACTCCTTCTGGAATACCTTTCACCATCTGCAGGTCTACTCATAGTCAACCTCTCAAATGTGTCCCAAAGTCCTCTCCTCTGTGATACATTCCAACGAAGCCTCCTGAAGGCTTAGTCTTCCCATTACATGCTAGTCTGGTAGCACATATGGCCTGTATTTTTATCATACAATTCTAACTGCCTGTTCAGGCAGTAGTCTTCCCTTCAGAATTTTGGGCTCTCTAAGAGTAGAGAAATGCTTGGTTCTTACCCACCTTCAAACTTTCAAAGCAGGCATTGTGATTTGGATTCAAAATGTCCCCCAAAAGCCTCAAGAATCTGATGTTAAGGATTATCTATGGAACCATATGCTGTTGGAAGATTGGGGGCTGGTCTAGAGGGGTGGTTTATGGGCAAGTAGTAGATTATAGGTATGGCGGAAGACAGGCACGTGACAGATTACAGATTTCAGGCGTGTGGATTGGATTATAGGCATGTGATGGGGGCTTAAACTTGGGAGGAATGGAACATAGAAGCTGAATCCAGAAGGGGTGGATCACTGGGATGGGGCCTGGGAGAATATATGCTGCTTCCTGCCTTCAGGGACTTGACTTAGCTTGGCTTCCTGTTTGTAATGTGGTGACGAGCTGCCTCCACGTCCACCTCTGCCATGTGCATCCACTGCTGCCAGCTGCCCAGGAACAGGCTGAGCCCTTCTGAAACTGAGCGAAAACACACTTTCCTCCCCTAATTGGTGTATATCGGGTATTCTGTCACAGCAATGAAAAAGTAACTAAGACAGCAGGACATAGCACCTAGCCATGCAGCAATCACTCAATAGATATCTATAGAATGGATTGGGTTTATGACTCATCTCAAAAGAAAATAATGGGCACAACTGGGAGAGCTGGGTATTACAAAGAAATGAAGATGGATCTTGGAAGCAGAATCCAGGTAAGAAGAAAAGAAAGAAAGAATGCAGGGTGCTGAGGAAGGGGAGTGCTGAATTTAGGAACTAGGAAAATACTACAAAATAAAAAGATTTGGTTAGGAGAAGAAAGCTGCGTGTAAGGGAGTGAGTACCTCCTGTTGAGAGTCATCGTCACATAGGCTATTACGGGAGCTGAAAAACAAAAAGTTTCTGTCTGGAGATGTAGCTCAGTAGCAGAGTACTTGCCTGGCATGTGTAAGCTCTTGGGTTCAATTCCCCACACTGCCAAGAAAAAAAGAAAAAGATTTCTAAGCAGAACAATGACACATGTTCTTAAGAGATTTATATGACATAATGTGGAAGGGACTGTCTCAATATAAGAGCCCACTTAGCTGGGCTGCAAAAGAAGCAGATGAATGGGATGAAAGGCCAGGTTCACCAGAATGGCATCAAGGGAGTCAGAAAGGAGCCAAAATTTCAAGACTTTACAGGGATAAACAGGTAGAAAAGAGCCAAGGCCTGCCTCTACATTTTTGACCTCTGGTCAGCTGAAGTAGGCACTGCAACTGAAATGAGACAGTGTAAAGGTAGATAGAGACTATTTACTTTCAATGAGGACAGGAAGCTTGGTGACAAGGTGACAGCAAAGGAGTCCATTAAAGATGCCCAGTGAGGAGCAGAAGACAGAGAAGGTCTAGACAAGGACAAGGACAAAGAACATACATAGAATTGACATGTGTAAAGATAACTTTTTAAAAGTCCTAAGAAACAAATTGTAAAATTTCATACCTTCATTCAATAAGTATTGATTGAGCACTATGTCCCAGGCACTATTCTAAGCTCAGGAAATGTATCTATCATCGAATAGAACACATAAAAACTCTTTCCCTAATAGGACATGTAGCCTACTAAAGGAAACAGACAAAGCCTAAACTGGGCTCACAAACATAAATTTAGGACTGTGGGTTAATTTTTAATGCTTTCTTCAAATTTTACTTGCAGAATTTTCATTTCACTAGTTAGAAAGGTATTTATGTCCTCAGACCAGCAGCCAGATTCACCAGGAGATATTTCCTAAGCTAGCTTTCCTATTGTAAAATCTATTTGCTCCTTTGTTTTTCAAAGTGTTTGTTGAAATAGGTCATCTCTACAAAACACTGTTCATAGGGGTTATGAGGAACAGCACAGTGGTTTAAATGCTTGCCATACAAGCACAGGCCCTGAGTTTGATTCTCTAGCACCACAAATAGCTGAGCATGGTGGTGCAAACCTGTAATCTCAGTACCCTGGAGGCTGAGGTAGGAGACTGTGGTGAGTCCAATGCCAGCCTGGGGTTCACAGTGAGTTCAGGACCAGCCTGCGATACAGAGTGAGACTCCGTCTCAAAAAAAAAAAAAAAATTCTGAATGGTCATAGAGTGAATGAACTCAAGAAAAATGAGAGGCCAACTGGTATAATAAAAGAAAGCAAGGCTTGGGAATTAGACACGGACAGGATTCATATTTCAATTCTGTATGAGTTGTTGACCTTGGGCAAGTTATTCCTCATCTCCCAAGTTCAGACCAGGGATACAGCCCAGTGGTTGAGTGCCTGCATAGAATTCACAGGGCCTGGGGCCAATCCTCAGCACAATGGAAAAAAAAATAATAATAATAAATTCTAAGCTTCAGTTTGCCCATCTATGAAAGCAGTAACTGCCAGGCCTGGTGGCACAGGCCTGTAATTCCAGCACTCTGACTGGCAGAGGCAGGAAGATCCAAGTTCCAGCCCACCTAAGGAAGTTAGCAACTTAGTAACTCAAAATAAAAATTTTTTTAAATGAACTGGGGATGTAGCTCAGTGCAAAGGCCCTAGATTCAGGCCTCAGAACTGGGGGATGGGTGTCATAGGGGGAGATCACTCTATGCATTCAAAGGAGGATTTTCTAAAAGGCATTTGATACACTGCCTAGAGAAAAATGGAAGAAACCTAAAGAAATGGTAAAAGCTGCTGCGCTGACCTCCTCTACTATTATTATATGTGCTAGCATAAGACCAGTGTCCAATAAATGATTCCTTTCCCTTCTAAGAAGCCATCTTTAACAGCATGGGTAATTATAAGGCCCCAATTCACTAAGTCATTCTCTTCTATCCTCCCAAAAGTTTTGTACAGTAGAAATTAAATGTATATTAATTTCACAAATGTACTTAATAACTTTACTATTTAGGTTGATTAAATGTACTTAATATTTCAGTCTACCTTTGGGGCATATTTATCCTCCAAAGAAACTTTCTGATAGTGATGTCGCCAGAAGGAAAAAAAGCTCACTGAATTATATAGATTCACATAAAAAGGAATGGAAGTGATACTTTCTTAGAAACTATCTGCCAAAATGTCCACAGTTATTTTTAGTCAACTGCCATCATTAACCTTATCCCCTGTAATAAAACATTTCTATAGCAGCTTTCATTTAGAAAAAATTAGGAGACTGACCATAATCATAAAATAATTCAAATGTTAAACAATATCCTATATATATGAAAATGCTTGGCCAGGAGCCAAGGAGGAGCAGCACAGCAGTTAGAGCACCTGCCAAGCAAGCACAAGGTCCTGAGTTGGATTCCTCCACCATATAAGCCAGGCGTTGTGGTGCATGCCTATAATCTAAGCATTTGGGAGGCTGAGGCAGGAAGATGCTGTGACTTTGGAACCAGCATGGGCTGTATAGTGAGTTCAGGACCAGCATGGACTACAGTGCAAGAACCTGCCCTCCCCTGCCCCCCTGCAAAAAAAGAAAAAAATACTTGGCCACAGTGCTGGTACACATTCTATATTCAATGAAACCTTGAATGAAATCTAATCCTCTTATTATCATTTCAGCTGATGAATAAAATCTATAATGGCAATTTTACCACAGTATTTACAGAAATAAAAAACTTAAAAAAACACAGTCTGACTTGATACCATTCTCAACCAGGAAAGGTACTTATTTAACACCTTTTAGTTTTAATAACAGAGGGCTTGTAAGTTAAGATTCATATCGCTGTAATCAAAAGAAACATTTAATCTTTATCCAAAAAAATCCCTCGACAAAAAGCTTAATAAAAGTTTTCATAAAAGTCTAGAGCCAGCCATAAAGGTGCACGCCTGTCAATCCCAGCCACTAGTGAGGATGAGGCAGGAGGATCACAAATTTCAGACAGCCTGGGTAACTCAGCAAGACCCTGTCTGAAAACATTTAAAAGAGGCTGAGAACATAGAGCACTAGCCCAGCATGCACAATTCCCTGGGTTCAATACCCAGTACAGACAAGAGATAGGCAGACAGACACACAGACAATTGGCCAGACATAACTTCATCCTATTTTCATTTTTGAAAAGGCAAATTCCAGAAGCCATTTAACATAATTGTATCACAGGACTAGTCATAATTGCTTGCCCAGATAAGAGCACTGACATCAGCTAGCACGAAGTTAAAAGAGTGTCCACAATAGCCAGAGAAACCTGTTCCTTTGCACACAACACCATCAGAGACGATGCAAGAAGTGCCAGCTTGCATTACGGGCACCTCTTCTCTAATCCTCTGGACTGTCCTGGCGGACTCTCCTTGGTAATTCCCCTCATGACTCCAACACTGCTAAGAGCCAGGGGCATACTCTCAGAACACCTCAAACTCAACGAGTACAAAATTAAACCTTGTCTCAGACTCTCCCCATCTCAGTGTCTGTTAGTGAGCCCACTCAATCACCGATGGACCTCGTTTTCTTTCCCTTGTCATAGCCCTCTCTCATCCCAAGAACATGCCAGTTCCAAAGAAGCATCCACAACTCCACGGCACCTATTCCTGTCCCCGTTCCCACTGCTTACCTCAGGCTCTCATTACTGCTGTCCTGACCTCTACCAACAGATTCCACCAATCCCTCCACCATTTTTCATGTCCAAATGGGTTCGCTTATTCTCAACATTATAGACAGACTGATCTTGCCCTGAATGCTCTTTCCCACTTTGTGGGTCCCACTGCTACCACAGGGTCTCAGATTTTCAGAACATAAAGGACCTTCATGGGACCCAATCACCCACTTACGTGATCTTGGAAGTACTTCAAACTATCAAGATGCACTGGACTTCAAGGCCATTCCTGCTCTGTCTAAAATTAAAAGCGTATAATGCCATGAAAATCAGAGTGAAGCATGCCAATCCACTGCTCTTGGGCCAAAGGTCAAAATACTCAGCTTGGCCTGTCTGCCACCTACCTCTCTAGGCTCGCCATGTTTGCCTTTGCTCTCTTTGCTCCTGCCATCTGGCATTCCTTCTCATTTGTCATGACCCCATTCATTCCCCAACCTGTACACAAAGGCCCTTTAACACCCTGGGTGGTGGTAGCACCAGCTCAACTCATTTACTGAGTGACTAACCAACGTCATGCTCACTTCAAACTAAGTCATGTCTTATGTACCCTACTCTTCAATTCCACCGCCTCACTTTTGTAAGCAAAATTACAATAAACTGGTTGTTGGGATTTTTTATTTCTAATTTAGATGGTCAGCTCTGCAAGGCAGAACTGTATTGTTACTAGACCTCATAAGCTAAAATAGAGGAGTCCTCAATAAAAGTGTACAGACCAGCAGAATTCATGTCAGAATATCCTTAGGAAGTTACAAGACTTATCCTCTACACACTGGTCTTGGGATCCTTTGTTTTCTCCATCCATAAAGCAGCTCATCTGCTCAACGTTTTCTGAGTTCCCTAGAAAATCTGGTATTACCTGAGTCTATACTTTGACCATCCAAACCTCTCCCTCCCAACTCTCATACAGGCACCAGTAAAACTTTACTCTCTGGTCTCCATAACTGTCTGCAGCCCTCCTTCCATCTGTCCCCCCAGCCCACCCCAGTTCCACACTTCAGGGTCCTACTTAACCTCAAACGCTCAAATCCTTTGTTACCTCCACCTCCTCCAAGTCTTCCTTGCCTTTCTCCAGCTAGTCACCTCTCCACCCCTGAATTTCCACAGGTATTCTAGTGCCTCATTCAGGTTTCAGATCAAATGGCACTTCAAAAGGGCAGTTTCTTCTTAAGTCACCGGCTGGTTGAAATTCTCTATCAGATCAACCTGCTTTTATTCTATTGATTGCCTTCACCATAATTTGAAACTGTCATTTCTTGCACTTGTTTACGTGTTAACTGCCTGTCACCGCCACCAGAACCTAAGATTCACAGAGCAAAGACCCTACCTGTCCAGGACTCCACAGTTACTCACTCTCCCACATCATATGTGGAAGGTACTCAGTAAACACCTGCCCAAGGTATGAAAGACTCTGTAGTTCTCATGCCTAGGATTCTATGTACCTATCTGCCTCTTGCTACATTCCAAACTCCTTGTGGACAAGGCCAAAGTCTGATTAACCTATTTGTATTATCCAGAAATACTTGCACAACCAAAACAAATAAAAGATAACTGCTAATTAATAAGTGATCACCTATAAAAGTACAGCCCCAAACCAGGCCAACTGGAAACTCCACACTGTCTAGAAGCCAGGGCCAACAGGAATCTCCTTCCATTGCCTCTCCATGACAGACCCTGCTCCACTATGCCACCACCAATGAGCTTCAAAAGGCTAACTAGCTTCTTTTTCCTCTCGATAAGAACCAGATTCTTCGATGCTCACCATCTCACCATCCTGCACCTTCCCTTCTACCTCCAACCAACAAACCACTTCCAGATCCCTACTCCTATCTCCAATCAGCAGGGGGAAATTCGTCAGGCCCTGAGGCAGAGGGGTTGCCGAAAGAAAGTGCCCAAGAAAACAACTGGTTCATTCAACACTTCCTCGGTACCTCGTTTATCCGAAATAGGCCTAGTTGGGGAGAATGGCTTTGTCTGGGACCCTAAGCATTCTTTCAATCTAACCCGCAACATCCACATACCTTTGGGGTGCCCCCGACTCCGGCCTTGCACCTTTTCTCTTCCCACCACAGGAAGACCCCAGGCCACGGGCGATGATCTCTCCGGAAGCAAACAGACACCAACCACAGTGGGGCCTCCCTACCCGCGCCACTTTGTGCCCAGCAGCCTCCACCTCTGCCCAGGAGGGGTCTGCACACCCTCCAACCCCAGCCTCCGACGGGGCCGACCCTCCGACACAAGCCCTCACTCACCTGAAGCGGCCCCCGCAGTGCTGGCATTGCTCGCCCACCCAGCCGGCGGGGCAGACGCACTGGCCGGTGCCAGGGTTGCAGCGGCCGCCGTTGACACAAGGCCGGTCACATTCCTTGGCCTCCGCCGCAGCTGAGCCCGACACGGCCGCCGCCGCCGCCGCGGCCTCGGCCTCCCAGGGCAGCAGCGGGAGCAGCAAAGGGAGCAGCAGCAGCAGCCGCCGCGGTGGCAGCGACGGCGACAGCAGCCCCGGGAGACGCAGCCCGGCCCCCAGCCCCGGCCTCCCGGCCCCAGCCACGTCCTGGTCGCGATGCCAGCCGCCCTTCCAGCTCGCGGGCGCTGCCGTCGCCGCCGTCCCCTTCCTCAGCCTCGCCTCAGTTGCCGCCACCGCCGCCACCATCTTCCCGGGGCTGAGACGGCGCCCCGCGAGCACATATACACACACACCGCACGGCCGGCTCCGCTTCGCCTGGCCGTGCGGGGCGGGGCTGGGAGGACGGTGGCTCGTGCGGCCAATCTGAGGGCGGGGCGAGAGAGGCGCGGTGGGCGGGGCCGCGTGCTTGCGTTGGGGCGGGGGCGCGCGGACCGTGGTCCCCAGCTTGGGCGGTGGGGAGCCCTGCTCTGTCCTTGAGTCTCGGGTAGCAGGGACCCTCGCTTCGCTACCAAGGCCCCTTAATTCAGGGGCGGGAACTGCGAGTCGCAGCCCCGACATGCCCCCCTCCGTGGGCTGCATGGGAGGCGGCCGTGCTGCTCTCCGAGGGTTGCTCTCCTGGGCCTCCCACACTCACCCGTGCCGGGTCCCTACTCCATCTGCAGGGCCGGGAGGGCCTGTAGGAGAAGGCTGTGTTGTGGTCTGAGACTGTTTGCAATCCTGTTAAAGAAGTGCTGCATTCTAGCCTTTAAAATAGGGATAAAGAAATGACACTCGTGTTAAGAATTTGGCCTATCACTACATGCTTAACAAACTGAGAGCACGCAGTGGGGCTTCCCTTGATGACAGGCTGATCTGAGGCAGGCGAGGGTGTTGATATTTCCTTGCTCCCCACTATTTGCCATCCGACCACATTCTGTGAAGAGAGGACAGGCTAGAATTAAGAACTAGAACTCGCTTTTCCGGCATAAATCATCCCCAGAGCCCTTCTTCTTAATCTCTGGCGTCACCTACCCCCAACCAATACAGCGTTCCTCCCAGGAGTATGACCGCGTGATCCTAGAATTAAGACTGGGCCTGGGACTTCGATTGACCGACGGAAGTGTGCTGGAAATCACAATGGTTGGTTTCAAGTCTGAGCTTTTAAAAAGACCTAGCAGCTTTGATTTTGAGCTTTTGGTAGCCCTGAGAGGCACACTCTTCCACCCCGCTGTGGAGAACCCATATGTGGAGAAGGCACCAGGCTATCAACCTGGTGGACCCAAACTGGCTGAGATTTCAATCATTGAAGCCCCCAGGTTGTTGTATGTCTTTCCTTTGATGCCTAATCCAAAGTCCCCATAAATGGTGAACTCCTTGCTGCTTTAAGCTCTAAATTTTACAGAGGTTTGTTAGACAGCAATAGATAGCCAACATTATCTCCCATAACTCTGTGCTCTGAAGAATATTCCCAGAGTAGCTACCTCATAGCTATGACACCTGACAGTCCGGGGGAAACAGAGAAAACCTCACCTACCTGTGGAACCTCGAGGCCTCATCTCACAGCACAGAATTCTAAGACACTAAGATGTTCCACTATCCTGATACCTGGGTGCCACGAGATGCTGTGACAGACACACACACCCATATTGAGGTGCCACTCCCATATTCTGGGCCTGGTTTAACTCACTCAGTGTTTCCTTCAAGACTGATGAAGCTGAACTCACAGCAACTTTACCATAACTTCCCACCCACACATCCCTCCCACTCCTGCAGAAAACCCATTGTCTAGCCTAGGTTCCAAGGCTACACTACCATTCTGGTTTGCAGGTCGTGTTTCTGCTGCAGTGTCCTAAATGAGGCTGTGTAGGATGAGGTAGGAAAATGGAAGGCTTCGCCCTACCCCAAGCAGGCTTTGGTAGACAGGAAAGGCTGACATGAGCCATGCTCCAGGGGAAGGAGACATTGTTCCTGCTACTTTCCCAGGCCAGAAGTGGAACCAGCCCTTCTTCTTCCTCCCCACTTCAAAACAGAGCCTAGCATGTGAGTTTACCAGCACTTAGGGACACCAGAAAGGTTTTGCACCCACAGAACAGGAATTTTTGCACAGTACTAGACATGGCTACTGGGGCCCAAGAAATTTATAGCAACAAACATTCTCTTTCTTACCCACTGAATCTTCTTCCTTTTCTGGCTCTTTTTTTTCCTAGTCTTCAGATAGTTGAAACTATCTTGTTCTTAACAAAACCAATGAGCAGAACCTTACCTGTGAAAGAAAGTAGTACTACTCTCAGTGCTGTAATCAAGAGTCCCCTGACTTTCTATCCTTGTGGACTAAAAAAGATTACATAGTTCTTTACACTCCTTCCATGTAGTGAAGGGGCCTAACCCCCACTCCTTAAATCTGGATTGACTTGAGTGATTTGTTTGACCAATGGACTTGGGGCAGAAGTGACATGCTGGGAGTTCTGAATAGGTCATACTAGTCTTGCATCTTCATCCTAAATGTCTGAGAACACTTGCTCTGGAAAGAGCCAGCTGCCAAAAAGAATTCCAGCTGCTCTGAGACCGCTGTGCTGGAAGAAAACCAGTGCCCAGCTTTTCCAGCTCTCATCCATGCAAGCCTCTTCACTTGAAGTTCTAGACAATCATGAAGCAGAAAGAATCATCTTTGCTGAAAACATCCCAAGTTGCACTTACAGAAGCGAAATAAATGTGCAAACTTGTGTAAGCCACCAAGTTTTAGAATGGTTAGTTGAACAGTAATATATTACTGGCATATCTATAATTTCGTCCTCTCAGTACTAGAAGCCTAATATGGTACAGACTCAATCAAGAACTAAGAAAGACAGTCAAATAATATAAAAATATCTAATCTAACATATAACTAGTCATTTATACATCATTCATAGTGGGTTCTGTTTGTATGTCCAGCTGTACCTCAAAGAAATTCACTGTCACCCTGACAGTGCACCTCTTTTCTTCTACATGACTTTATCACCAAGGTTCTAGAAGGTTCTAGACTGTTCTTCCTGAAATCCTGTGAAAACTTTCTCTCCTCTAGTTCTAATCATAGTAGCCATTTCCAGACCCCAGAAACTTTAATATCAATGGCAAAACAAGACAAAACACAGCCTTTGATCTGGAACTGCCCTAATTCCAGTCTCTAATAACAAAGCTCTTGCCATCTGCCTCTTAAAGGAGGGCTGTGTTCCACTTAGGTTTGAAGTTGCCTCTGTCTTGTGGAGGCGGTGGAGCGGCGTTTTTCGCTAAAGGTAAACAGCTCTCTACATGGCCCTTTATTCTCCATCTGATTTCACATCACCACTCTCTGTATCTTTATTGAATTGTCCCCAAGTCATGAATGTAGATGGATTTTATACTTTTTGGCTTTCATTCATTCAATGTCTTAGGTCACAGTGATGATTTCCATATGGTCTGTCCCATAAAAACTCATGCCCAGGCTTGGCTCCTAGTGCAGCAGTGCTGGGAGGTTGGGCCTAGTAGAAGGGTCTTGGGCCCCTTTTCTTTTTCCCCTCCAGTTCTGGAGATTGAATCCAGGGCCTCGACAGTGAGCTACGCCTCCACCTTTATTTTATTTTTTTATATTGAGACAGGGTCTCATCACTAAGCCACTGAGTTGCCCACACTGGGCTCAAAGTTGCAATCCTCCTGTCTCAATTTCCCAGGGTGCTGGGATTACAGGTATGTAAAACCTCACCCGGTTTACAGTATCCTTACTGGGTGTTTGGTTGTTGGTTGGTACTGGAGATTGAGCCTAGGGTTTTCACACTGAGCTATACCTCCAGCCCCTACATAAAAATTTTTGATCTGTCCTTCTGCTAGCAGACATTTTGACATTTTCCAGGTATTATGAACAGTTTGGAAATCTAGGTGATTATACATTTCTGTTGAAAATATACCAGAACTATGCTCACAAATATTTAAGAACCAGCTCACTGCAGGGAGAAAAGTCTTCATGTGAAGCACTCATTGATCTCTTTTTTCTTTCTTTCTTTCTTTCTTTTTTTATTTTTATTTGGAGCAGGGGACAGGGTCTCACTTTGGCCCAAGCTGGTCTTGAACTCAATATGTAGTCCAGTCTAGCTTTGAACGCAGGCAATACTCCTGACTTAGCCTCCTGAGTGCTGGGATTACAGGCATGTGCAACCACACCCAGTCTATGTGGTAGGAAGTCAAACTCAGGACATTACACTTGCTAGGCAAGCACCCTAACCACTACTATTCTTCTAGCCCTGCACTCATTGATTTCTACGGGTAAATATCCTCACTGTGACCTGTTTTGAGCTATCAACACGTCAATGAATGCAGAATTCAGAGAGACATACTAGTAGATTTTGCTCTTCCAAGTTAGTGGGAACCAGTTCTAGCACTGTGTATGCCTGGGAGGTCTACACAGAAACAGATGCCAAAACAGAATTAGACATACAAGAGATTTGTTGGGGAAAACGCCTGTGAAACCAGAAAAGGCAAGGACAGGATTCAAACTGGAATAAAAATATGATGGCTATGAAGGAAATAGAGAAGGAAAAAATAGCTAAAAAGAGTGTCAGACCTCAGTGCAGTTCCGAGAAAGGCTCTTCCAAGCCAATGGGAAGTCCTGGAGCCAGAGTTGCCTGTCAGAGCGGTCTGTTCCTCTCAGGAATCAGCCTGCATTAGCACAAATGCAATGGGGAAGCCAGAGAGACAGCAGCTGGAGCTGCCAATCAATTATACTCCCCACAGCAGGAAATCTGAGCAAGGCACTTCTCAGCTGCCACACCAGCCTCTGAGCTATATCTCCAGCCCCTTTTTCTTGTTTAATTTGAGACGATAGGTTCTCACCAAGTTTTAAAGATACCCAGGCTGGGCTTGAAATTTTCTTGCCTCAGCCTACCAAAGTGTTGGAATTATAGGCCTGAGCCACCAGGCAGGGATCTGGCAACATTTTTGCACCATTTTCATGCTACTCCTACCCATATGCCTTCAAACTGTATCCATGCACACAAGAAGTGGCTTCTACTGTAAGTTCGTGTCCTCTTGGGACGTCTCCTCACAAAATTAGATGCACAATCTTGGCTTGGCTGACATATTTGGCCCCTTTACTGGAATATATTTCAAGTTTCTTGGGTAATTAAGGAGAAAAGAGAAAAACTCAAGGAAGACCCTGGCCACATGTGGTGAGGCAGGCCTATAATCCCAGCATTATCAGAGACGAGGCAGGAGGATTCAAGTTCAAGCCATGGCCTGAGCAACCTAGGAACTTAGTGTGACCCTGTTCCAAAAAAGAAAAAAAAAAACGTAAAGTGTGTTTGGAATATAGTTCAGTGCAAAGGACCTGTCTTAGTTCTGTTTGTCAATGTGACTCAATACCCGACATCCACAACTTTAAGGAGGAAAGATTTATTTTAGCTCACAGTTTGAGAAAGTCACAGTCCAGCTGTGACTGGTGGAATGGGGCAGCTGGAAAATGGCGGAATGGAATGCACTCAATGACATTCCACCATGGAATCACATGGTGGCGTTACACCTAGAACTAGAGCCAGAGCCGGTGCTCTGGGGATGGAGATCCTCATAGCACGGCAGAACAGAGAGGTCTGGGAGAAAGAGTGGAACCAGCACATGCTTCTCCAAGTCAAGTCCCAAGCATCTATCCCTTCCGGCCAGGCCCCACCTCCTGATAGCACACAGTATCCGTAGGAACATAAAGCTTTTTGGGGACATTTCAGATCCAAACCACAGCCAGCCCTGAGTTCAGTTCCCAGTTTCCTCCACAAATTATAAATAAATAAGAGGAAGACACTGTATTTCCTAGTAAACACTGATAAATATCTTAATTATTAAATAAACAAATAATAGTTGACCGTGTGTTGCTTAACCACAGGATACATTCTGAGAAGTGTGTGGTCAGGAGATTTTGCCATTGTGCAAACATCACAGAGCATACTTACACAAACACGGGTGGTGATGAGATCACTGGCTGAAATGATCTTATGGAACCATCCCCGTATATGTGTTCTGTTATGTGGCACATTTCTATATATCCTCAATTCTATCTTACTGATTGAAAAATGAAGCACGCTAGCTAGAAATAAAAGCAGCAGGAAAAACTCTCTTTTTAAAAAAATTTACTGGGGACTGAACTCAGGGCCTCACACACCCCAGACAAGTGCTCTACCACTGAGCCACATTCTCTTATTATTTTATTTTGAAAGTTATCCAGGTTGACCTCAAACGTGCCATCCTACCTCAGTCTCCTGAGTAGTTAGAATTATAGGCATGTGCTACAATAGGCTTTCTCTTCCAAGTTTCAGTTAACCGTTGAACTAAAAATAATGTGATACTTGGGTTTAAAAAGCCAACTAATTCCTGGAGCCTTCCTTTAAAGTTGGTGATTAATTCCCCTCCTCTACAGTGTAGGCCAGACTTAGTGACACACTGGTAGGATGATGCTATGTGACCTCGGAGGTGAGGTCATACAAAGAATGACTTTTACTTCTCTCTTTTTCTCTCCTCTACTTCCCTCGCTTTCTTCTGGGGACGCTAGCCGCCACACTCTTAGAATACCCAATCAACCCAAGGAGAGGCCCAAATGGGGAAGAACTCAAGCCTCCCACAAAGAGACAGAGCCAATTTGCCAAACATGAGCAAGCCAACTTGGAAGCAGATACTGCAGCCCCGGACACGGCTTCAGAGGCCATATCAAACATCCTTAGATGCAACCTGGCCAATACCATGACTGCAATGTCATGAGAGGCCCTGAGCCCAAATCCCCTGCCCATGAATTTCCTAACCTGAGCCCAATCTGCCCATGAATTTCCTAACCTACAGAAACTGGGAGGGTGATAAAATGTATTTGTTGTAAAACAATAAATCTGGGTCTGTCCCTCCCCAAAAGATGATTAAGATGGTAACAATTGTTTGGAAGTCCTCCTAAACATGCCCCAATATCCCAACAGAGGATAATTATCTTAAGACAACATGTCAGCCCTATGGGAGATGTCCATTCACTGTTTCCTGACTTGGCTCATAGAATAGCTGTCCCATCTCCAGGATGACACCCTTAAAGGACACCCTGGTCCTTCTGCTGTCATAAGCACTCATTCTAGTATTAGCCCAAGGCCCTGACACAGACAGCTGGGGAGGTGGGTGTGGATCAAAGCCTCTGATGCCTACACCATGGTTCCCATCTTGTGTGGCTGCCAAAGTCACTGGCACTAACTCTTAATATCTGGGAAGCCACTGGCAGCCACGCCACCATCACTATGACAAAACGGACCTCACCTTCATTTGTTCAGTGATGGTGGCACGAGACCCAAGGTCAGGAAGTGTTGCAGATAACTCTGTGTGCAGAACTAATAGACCTGAAGCCTGGCCCTTGACCAAAGGTATGGCCCAGATTTGCAATATTTACTATGTTAGACCAGCTGAAGCCAGATCAGCCTATCAAAAAGGGCTCAAGTAGCAGGGAGAGCTTAGCTATGAGCCCATGCAAGCAAGGGCCAAGGACATTGATTGTGGGTGAGGTTCAAAGAGGACAGGAAGAGAGCAGCCCTGTAAGAGGTCTGTGAGCCACAGGCCTGGGCTTCAGCAGCTTTGAAGTCTGTGCCTGTGGCCTAGTCTGGGCCTCCAGTCATCTGTATTTCATATGTATTTCAAGGAAAGTTTTCAGGTTTGTTTTTTGTTTTTTTTGTTTTGTTTTGTTTTGTTTTGGTCATGTGAAAAGTTCCCACAGGGTTGCCAGGGCTCAGACTTGGTCTGATGCTGGAATGGAAGCTTGAACCATTATATTGATATAGTAGCGTAGGTTCTCCAGGAGAAGACTCCGAGGCAAGGATTCAAGTTTAATGTGGGACATGATCCCAGGAAGAGGTAAGGGAGCAAGGAAATGTGACATGGGAAGAGAAGGCAGCTAAGACTGGGTGCAGTGTCAAGACAGCGTGATAAGCAATAGAGTTTGATTCCACGAGGAAAAGCGCTAGAAATGATGTGAAACACAGGAAAAGCAACTACAATATTTAGGGTACAGTTGTCCCTCAGTATCCTTGGGGAATTGGTTCTAGAGACTGAGGCAGGGGGACCACTTGAGCTTAGGATTTCAAGGTAAGCCTGGGCAATGCAACATGCCCCACTCTCTTAAAAAGTCCTCTTCTCCTGTTAGTACCAAAGTCTGTGAATGTTCAAGTCCTTCATACAAAACAGCACAGAACACACTTTCCACTAACTATACTGTCCCTTCACTCTCGATTTGAACCTCTGAACTCACCTTGGTTCAAAATGGACCTGTCGGAGCTGGAGGAATGGCTCAGCGGTTAAAGCACTTACCTAGCAAGTGCTAAGTCAAGCACTAAGTACCTAAGTTTGATTCCCCAGCACCACATAGCCAGGTGTGGTGGTGCACACCTGTAATCCTAGCACTCAGGAGGCTGAGGCAGGAGGATTGTCATGAGTCCAAGGCCAGCCTAGGCTCCATAGTAAGATCAGGACCGGGCTGGACTATATAGAGTAAGACTCTGTCTCAAAAAAAAAAAAAAAGAAAAAGAAAGAAAGAAAGAAAAGAAAAAAGAAAAGAAATGGACCTGTCTTAATTGCTTTTTTGTCACTGTGACTCAAGACCCAAGAGGCACAAATTAGGGGAGAAAAGGTTTATTTTAGCTCACAGTTTCAGAAGGTCACAGTCCATTCATGAGCAGCTGGCACCAGTAGAAGCACATGGCAGAGGCAGAGGTGGAGGCAGCTCTTCACAGCATTACAAACAGGAAACCAAGTCCCTGAAGAAAGGAGAAAGTAGCATACATCCTTCCAGGTCCTTTCCAGTGATCTGCCCCTTCTAAGTCCAGTCTCAGTGCTCCACCCCTTCCAGGTTAAAGGCCCTAATCCACCACAAACCTGTAATCTGCCACATGCCAGTCTTCCATCACACACCTATAATCTAACATACACTCACAATCCACCCTCCAGATCAGGGCTTCATCTAGTTCATCTGAATACTACATTCAAATAAAAGCAGGAGGTATCACAAATTATATTAAAAATATATAATATAAATGTCAAATTATATTACAAAGCAACAGTGACAAAAACCACATGGTATTGGCACAAAAACAGACAAGTGGATCAATGGAACAGAATTGAGGATACAGACATCCCTGAGTACCTTCAGCCATCTGGTATTTGACAGACGGGCCAAAACATACACTGGAGTAAAGATCACCTCTTTATCAAATGGTGCTGGGAAAACTGCCTGGCCACATGCAAAAGAATAAAACCAGACCCACGTCTTTCACCATGCCTCAAAATCAAATCCTAATGGATCAAAGACCTAGACATTAAAATGGAAATGCTGAAGTTGTTGGAAGAAAAAATAGGCAAAACCCTTGAAGACAGAAGCATGGGCAAGGACATTCCCAATGAAACACCCTAAGCACATGAGATAACACCAGAAATCAACAAATGAGGTTAAATCAAATAAAAAAGCTTCTACAGCAAAGGAAACAATCAACAGAGTGAAGAGGGAACTGTAGGAGTGAGGAAAAACTTCTTCTAGCTACTCCTCAGATAGATGACTATTATCAAGAATACACAAGAAACATAAAAAATTAGACCTTCCAAAATAAAAGACTCATTCAAAAATGGGCAACTGAAATGAATAGACAGCTCTCAAAAAAAAAGAAGTCCAAAAGGCCAATAAATACATGAAAAAATGTTCAGTGTCTTTAGCCATCAGATAAATGCAAATCAAAATGACTCTTAGTTTTTGGATCACTTAGTTTTTTGTTGGTGGGACAAAATATCTGACATCCACAACTTAGGAAGGAAAGGTTTACTGTAGCTTACTGTTTTAGAAGGTCTCAGTCCACTTATGGTGGGCAGCTGGAAAATGGTAGAATCACAAGATGGACCATAGCTAGAGCCAGATCCAGAGCTGAAGCCAGTGCTCCAGGAAACAGAGATCCTCACAGCAGCATGGCAGAACTGAGACCAGTCTGGGAGGAAGGGCGGGACCAGCACACAACCCTCCAGGTCAAGCCTCAAGCATCAGGCTCTCCCAGGCAGGCCCCCCTCCCAACTCTACATAGTATCTATAGGTACATAAGGCTTTTGGGGGACACTCCAGATCCAAACCGAGACATTCTGCCTGGCCCCCAAAAGACTCATGTCTGCTCCCTTAAGCAAAAGGCATTTAGGCCTTCTCTATGAGTTGCTAAAGTCTTAACAGTTCCAGCACTGTTTAAGAAAGTCCAGGTCCAAAATCTCTGAGATGCAAGGCAAACTCTGAACTGTGAGCTCCTGTTAAAATCAAAGACTTAAGCACTTCCAACACAAAATGGCACAGGATGAACAATCCCATTCTAAAACAGAGGAATAGGAGGATAGAAGGCAATTGAACCAAAGCAATTTCTAAACTCAGCAGGGCAAGGGTTAAATCTTATAGTCACATGTCCAGCACCTGAAGTAAACTGTAGCAAGACATGAACTCTAATGGGCTTGGTGGCCCAGCCCCTACAGCATGGCTGCTGGCTGCAACTTCCACTGTCTCCCAATTTGGGTTGAATCCTCTCATGGCCAGCAGCTTTCCTGAGCCAATGATCCATGCTCCTGGCTTTTCCACATTCCTAATTTTTCCACTGCACCACAGGCTTCTCCTTTACAATTTCACACACTGCCTTCCCAGGGGCACACTGCCTGGCCTCCAGGCCTTCCTCTGAAATCTGGGCAGAAGCCCCCATGAACCCACAACTCTTGTACTATGCCTGTAAAGCCAGAACTACATGGATATCACCAAGGTCTGCCACTGGCTTGAGCAATAGCCTGGCCCCCTTGGAAAAATGCTGTAGAAGTCTCCGAGTTCTTAGATGGTTGAACTCCAGGAGGCTCAACTCTGAAAGACCTGGGGTACACTTCTCAGAGAAGTCTTTTGCCTCTCCACCCTTGAGCTGGTAAAGGGTGGGGTCTTGTTGACTTTGGAGATGTCCTTGAGGCAACTTTCCTATAATCCTGATGGTAAGTACTTGGCTTCTTTTTAATACTAATCTCTTTAAATTCCCTGTGCCCTTTGGCCCTACTACTGCAGGCCATTTTGGCCTGGCACTGCAAACTTTCCATATGATTTTTCTCTGCCATTTTTCCTTGTCTTTCACCACAGACTTGGCTAAAAGCCACTAATAGTAGCCAAGCAACAGCCTGGACATTGGTGTGCCTTGATAATTTCTCCACCAGGCTAAATAGTTCATCACCTTTAATCTCAGCTTCTGGCAAAGTCTCTGGACAAGGGCAAAATGCCGACAAACTCTCTGCCAGAAAGTAGCATACATGGTCTTTAGGCCACTTGGTGATACAGTCCTCCTTTCCATCTGAAACTTCTTGAGCCTGGCCTTTCCAATCCATACTTCTATCAGCATTCTGGTCTTCTGAGCTCTAACCACTATCTCCCACCAAGCTCCGTTCAGAGCACTCCCACGCTCCTCCAGCCGGCATCCTCAAACCTTCACAAACTCTTCCCATAAACCAGTTCCAAAGGCTCCCAAAGCACATGGTCAGGTAAAATCACGGCCAACAACCCCATTCTTGGTGCCAATTTCATCTCAGTTACTTTTTGATCACTGTGACTCAATATCCAACATCTCCAACTTTAAGGAGGAAAGATTTATTTTAGCTTACAGTTTCAGAAAGTCACGGTCCACTTACAGGTGGGTGGCTGGGAAATGGTGGAATCACATGGTGGGGCCACTGCTTGAGCCAGAGTCAGAGCCAGTGCTCTGGAGACAGAGAACTCTATTGCATGGCAGAACAGAGACAAGTCTGGGAGGAAGGGTAGAAGCAGCACATGCCCTTCCAGCTCAAGCCTCAAGCATCTTTCCCCTCTAGCCATGCCCCTCCTCTCAACATTACATACACAGTATCATAGATACATGAGGGTTTTGGGGGACACTCCAGATCCAAACCATGACAATTGAGATTCTACCTAAATGCAGTAAAAATGGCTGGTATTAAGAACTCAAAAAACAACAAATGCTGGCAATGTTGTAGGGAAAAAGGAACCCTTTGACATTGCTGGTGGGACTGTAAACTGGTAAAACTACTATGGAAAGCAATATGGAGATTCCTCAAAAAAAAAAAACAAAAATAGATATCCCTTTGATCCAACTACACCTCTTCTGGTTAAAGTCATCATAAAAGAGTGATACATGCATACCAATGTTTACATCAGCCACAATTTATAATAGCCAAATTTTGGAACAAGCCAATACGCCCAACCACAGATGAATGCATGAAGAAGATGTGATATATATACACAATGGAGTGCTACTCTGCCATAAGAAGGACAAATTTGAGTTATTTGTAGGAAAATGGATGCACCTTGAGACCATTATGCTTAATTAAATGAACTGGGCACAGAGGCTTAAATGTCACATGCTTTCTGTAACATGCAAAAACCAAGCCATAAAAAAGTAAAAGAGATGGAAGAAAGTAAGAAGACAGACTTTGTGGAGAATGAAAAGGGATGGGGGAATTTTGATGGGGTGGGAAGGGGAAAAGGATTAAAAAAAAATTAAGTTCAAAAAGAAAATTTAAAAAAAGGTTTTGTTTCCGGATTTGAAATGAAGTAACAAAGATGATAATTTACTAGGTATTTTAATCTTTAACTCATCTAGAAATTATTTACATGATGATGCAATATGGGGATCCGATCTTTAATTTTTAGCACAGAAAATGTCAAAAATACACAAAGGTGAAGAAACAAGTACAATGGACTCAATACCCAGCTTCAATAATTAACTATTTTAGCAAATTCAAACAGCAATAGAACCTACCTCAGTTTGTCTGGGTCAGCACTTTAGGAGTGGCTCAGCCAGGTGATTTCAGCTCATGTCGCAAGAAGCTACTAGCAAGTTGTTGGCCTCGCTGCACTGCACTCATTTGAAGCCCTAACTGGGATTAAAGGATCTGTTCCAAGATGTCTCATGTCTACGGCTGTTGAGCTGATGATGGGAGGCATCAGTGTCTTGCCACGTAAGACTGAGCAAAGTAGAAGTTGCAAAGCCTTGTGAGACCTGGTCTTAGGAGACACAGAACCCACCTCCACCTCGTGGTATTTATTAGAAGCAAGTCACTAAGTCCTACCACACTCAAGGGGGGAAAGTTTGGCACTTTTTAAAAAAAGGAATGGCAGGAAGTTAATGGACATTTTCAAACCAGGGAATAAATAACAATCTTGCTTCAATTCAACAATCTTGCCTGTGTCCATTCCCCTTTATCAACTGGATAATTTTGGAGAAAATTCTAGACTGCACATGATTAATATTTTATGTGTAATTACTTCAGTATGAATTTTTGAAAGACAAAAACTCATTTATTTTTGGTGCTGGGGATTGAACTCAAGGCCTTATTCATGCTAAACATTCACTGTGTTCCTGAGCTACACCCCCAAGTTCACTTAACACTAGTTGAGAGGCTCTCTGACTGGCAGAAGATAAGAAACTCCTCCAACTTCCTCCCTCTTTCATCCTCAGATCCACTAGTACAAGTCACAATGCATGCACCTTTTTGGAAGGGCCTTGGGGATGAAGGAACCATCTTTGAGGATGGCCAATGGGATTATGCTTTTTTGTGTTTTTCTCTGCTTCCCTATCCTATTCCTTGTCCAGCAGTCCTGTTCTCTGAGATCACACTCTGCAATAAATTCTTTGCCCATATACTTGATATCATTGTACCTTTTAGAAAACCCAGGCTAAGACACAGTGGTTCCAAAAAGATCTCACTCTTTGATTTTAATGGGTCTGTCTTTCAGGTCTTTAACCCATAGTTTCCATGCTGTTCCCCTTCTATTTTCTTGCAATTGTTTGATAAATAAATGATACGTCTGTTCTGAATTTACCACAGCCCAAATTTTGCTTAACTTTTCTTGCTGGAGTGTCGTCATGGTCCGCTGTTTCTTTGCTTCTATTTTCTAAACTGGTAGTTATATCTAGATACCTATCAGACTCAGGGTTGATTTTCTTTTTGGCAACGACACTTGATGTGTGTTACTGTACATGTCAGAAGAACTGTTTGCACCTCCTGAGATCAACCAGTAAATTCAAGAGTAGTCCAATCTTACCCTCCGATCTTTTAAGCAGCCAAAGGTAATCATGCCCTAGAATTGCACTCAGACAAAAGCAATTTGCTACATATCCATGTGGTTACTTAAATTTGAAAAGACTGCAAGACACACCTGATATCCTGGCAATCTGGGAGGCTGAGACAGAAAGATTGCAAGTTCCAGATCAATATGGGCAACTTGGTGACTTAGACTGTCTCACAATGAAAAGGGTTAAGGATGTAGCTCAGCATGAAGTGCCTGAGTTCAATTCTTAGTATCACAGAGTAAACAAACAAACAAAACACAAATAAAGGATTAAATAAAAATTTAAATTCAGTTCCTTAGTTATAGTAGCCACATTTCAAGTGTTCAATAGCTGCAGTGGTCACTGCCTAGAATAATTCAAATATAGACCATTTGGATTGTTATAGAAAGGTGTGTTAGAGTTGGCTTGAAACCATTATGTCCTTCCTTCCTTCCTTCCTTCCTTTCTTTTTTTCTTTCTTTCTTTCTTTTTTGGAGACAGGGTCTCACTTTGTAGTCCAGACTGGTCCTGAAATTGTTTTGTAGCCCAGGCTGGCCTTGAACTCACAGCAATCTTCCTGCTTCAGCCTTCCAAGTGGGATTACAGGCGTGAGCCACCACACCCAGTTTATGTGGTACTGGGGAGTCAAATTCAAGGCCTTGGGCTTGCCAGGCAAGTATTCTAACCTCTATGCTATTCCTCCAACACCCATTATTTCATTTAAATTCTAGCATTTGTGATTTCTTAAATTTCATATATTTACATATTTGCTACATGGAATTTTTCCATAAACAATAACATTTCCCCATTGGCTATGTAGTTACTCTAAGATATGGTTCACACAGGACAGGCATGGTAAGTGGTATTTGCCATTATGTGTCAGCATTCAGAGTAAGAAGGTAATTCCTTGGCATTCTCCAAAACTGATCAAAGTATTTTGTTGCTTTTTTTACTCTAAAAATCATTATGAACACGTTACATTAGAAAATTTCTACCATTGCAATTACTCTTCTTTTTAATGCCCAAACTGTTCTATACTATAGGTTGTCTGTTACAGTAATATTGGATATCAATTTTAATTTGCAACATAGTTACATGTTGAGGCTGGAGGAATAGCACAGTGGTTAGAGCGCTTGTCTATCAGAAGTGAGGCCCTGAGTTCAATTCTCCAGCACCACATAAGCCAGGTGGTGTGTGATCTCAGCACTCAGGAGGCTGAGGCAAGAGAACTGCCATGAGCTCAAAGCCAAACTGGGCTGCACAGTAAGTTCAGGACCAGCCTGGACTACAGAGCAAGACCCTGTCTCAAAACACACACACACACACACACACACACACACACACACACACACACACACACAAAATAACATGTTTCCAGGTCAGTCTGTAAATTTTCTTTTTCTATCTCAGACATGGAATCTGAGATTTCTTCAAGCAGCTAGGTTCATTTGCAAAGGGAAAATTATATTTAGAGGCCACAGTATGTGTGCTAGAGAAGTTTATTTTAGTCATTGTTTTGGAGTCTTTGGGGTTTTTTGTTTGTTTTGTGACTTTTTCATATACAGAGCTAGAAGCTAATCTTTTTTAAAAAATAAAATACATCTTAAATGTATGTTGATACTCTAAATTCAAATTTAGGAACACAAATTTTGTATGTCTGTCTATATCTTTTCTTTTTGAGAGAGAGAGAGAAGGTCTCTCTCTGTAGCCCAGGCTGGTCTTGAACTCACTATGGAGCCCACGCTGGCCTTGGACTCAAGGCAATCCTCCTGTCTCAGCCTCCCGAGTGCACCACCATGCCCAGTTTATGTGGTGCTGGGAATTGAACTCAGGTACTTAGTGCTTGACTTAGCACTGGCTAGGCAAGCACATTAACCACTGAGCCATTCCTCCAGCCCTGCCTATATCTTTGTATCTCTCTCCTCTCCCCCTCCCTCTCTTTATCCCTCTCCCAATGTCTGTCTGTCTGTCTGTCTGTCTGTCTGTCTCTCTCTCTCTCTCTCTCTCTCTCTCTTTCTCTCTCTCTCACTGGTACTGGGGATTGAACCCAGGGCCTTGTGTATATGAAACAAGTACACTACCACTGAGCTACATCCCTAGCCCCATATATTTATTTCTCTTTTCTCACAGACTGAAAATCTTGGCTCTAATGTCATGAAGATCAGACCACATTTTTGCCCTCTAATACTCATAAAAACTTATAATTGAATTCTGTATTAGTTGCTGAATATCTTGACTATCACCCCTTTCCTCATAATCTTCAAATTCTGTAAATGTTTATTTTTCCTTGAGACCCTAACTTGCTATGTTGCTCAGGATGGACTTGAACACCAGAAGTCAAATGATCCTCCTGCCTCAGCCTCCACAGTAACTCTGCTGCATTTCTTCATTGTGAGAAATTGTTATTCTCCTATGATTTAGTGAAACCATCAGTCAAGGAAGTTGGCTTCCTGTTCACAAAAGCGGAAGAGAATCCCAAGACACAAGGGAATTAACATGTCATGGGTGAACTTTGGCCAGTCCAAGATAAGAGACAGGAAGGAACCAGCAAAAAATTTTTCCTCACACCCCAAAGCAGACCATTCAAAGGTGTGGTGAGGCTGTGTAACATTTTTGAGAAGGCGTCTGCATCAAAAAGAAACCAGCTGCTTTCTTACTTACTTTATTTTTAATTTTTGAGATAGGGTTCCATTCTGCAGTACAGGACCGTCCTGAACTCACTCTGTAGTCCTGGCTGGGCTCAAACTCATGACAATCCTCCTGGCTCAGCCTCCTGAGTGCTAGGACTACAGGCATGTACCACCCCGCTTCTTTCTCATGAACTGACAGTCAACTCAGTAGTGGATGACCTTGCAGTTTCCTTCCTTCCTTCCCCTTGACCCTAAATTTTGGTACCCTAAAATTTACCTCACTAAGACCCTACCATAAAACATTTGCTTTTTGCTCTATTCTTTAGGGAATCAGGCCAAGACAGGTTCTCATGATCTTCTCTTTCAAGGGAGTGAAGAGCCCTTGCTAGGAAGTCATGTATTTAATAACCACTCTAAGTGAGTCTTACAATCACCCTTGTATATCTGACATACCTTAAGGCATCCCCATGCTTCAGATCTTACACCAACAGGAAATAAGTTGCAAAAGCTATGCAGAATCCAGAGGGAGACTGCATCCAGGAACCCTTTAGATGTGGCCATGGAGGACAATGGACAAGGGGGCTCTGTAAATGAGCAGCCTAGAGGCAGTGACATGGGCTGACCAAGGAACACTGCTTGCTTCCAAGGCCAAGAGTAGTACAGCACTTGCTGCAGTTGTCTCCCAGGACGCTAACACATGCTATGAGTTGATGAAGTTCTCTCTCTCTCTTGTTCCATGCAGGAGCTTTTAGTCAGACTGTTCTGTTCCCCTGTCAACAATTGGTTTTTGTGTGGTACCGGAGATTGGGTCCAGAGTCTTCACAATGAGCTACATCTCCAGCCCATTTTTGATTTCAGTTTTGAAACTGTATCTCACTAAACTGCTAAACTATCAGGGCTGAGCTCAAACTTACAATTCTTCTGCCTCAGGCTCCCAGAACACTGGAGTTGCAGACCTGCACCACCAAGATTCTTAAGAAGGATGCTATTTATGGTGCTGGATCATGAGGAATCAGTCACATCTGGATTTAAGTTAGAAGAATGTAGCTAGCTCACAATTGAAGGAAACCACCCCATCACACACACAATCCCTCCCACAGCAAACATGGTGTGGCTTGAGCTATTTCTGTTTGGGGAGGGTGTGTTTCGGTTTGGATGTCCCCAGAAGCTTATCCTGAGGCAAGAAATCCACTGCAAGTGGTTCAGAGAAAAACCCTTAGGCAATGAAGTGCACGCAGTGGCAGCTAGAAGTGAGGCCACTATGCACCAAAGAGTGGTAAGGACAAACGATAAGGACAAGGCAATGACAGTGTTTTCTGCAACAAGCACGAAGGTCTTCTTTCAGTCGTGAGCTAGGTGCATGAAGCGAGGGCACATAACACTGGGTAGGTTCATACGTGAGTGCCGGAGAGAGAAGAGATGCACACAATGTCCAACTCTGCTTTTCAGAATCGCCCTTCTCCTGTTTCCTTTTATTCTAGTAGGACTGTCATTTAAATCATGAGAAAAATGCAAATCAAAACCACAGGGAGAGATCACTTGGTACCGTTAAGAGAGCTATTATCAAAAGACAAGCTATTATAACAAGCACTGGCCACCTGGAAAGAAAAGGGGACCTGTTTGTACTGCTAGTGGGGAGGTAGACTGGCACAGCCATAGTGAAACACAGTCTGAAGATTCCTGAAGAAATTAAAAACAGAGCTCCAATATGACTCAGCGATCCGTCTTCTGGGTAATATACCCAGAGGAAATGAAATCACCACTTTCTAAAGATACCCACTCTCTCAAATTCACTGCGGCGTTACTCACAAAGGCCAAGACTGGAAACAACCAAGTGTCTAACAACCGGCGGATGAGTAAGAAAACTGGTGTATGTATACAACGGAGGGTTATTCATCTTTAAAAGAGAAGTGTAGCTAAGGGTATAACTCAGTAGTAGAGCGCGTGCCTAGCATGCACAGGGTCCTGAATTTGATCCCCAGCACCACATGAGCAGAGGAGGAGGAAGAAAGGGAGGAGAAGAGGAAAACCTGGTGATTGCCATAACATGACAGCATCTGGGAGGGATGGTGCTAACCGAAATAAGCCAGGCACAGGATGAAAAATACTGACTTGGTCACCTCGCTTATATATGGGATTTAAAAAATATCAATAAGAAAGATATATACACAGAGAGTAGAGTAGTAGTTACCTGGGTGGGGAGGAGGTAGAAAATAGGGAGATATAGGTTAAAGCATACAAAGAAGCGCTAAGGGCGTAGCTCAGAGGTTGGAGCACCTGCCCAGCATGCACAAGGCCCTAGTTTGATCCCCCACACCACAAAAGAAAAAGAATGTGCAAGGTTCTGGGTTTGATTCTACAGCACTACATAAAAATTAGCTGAGCATGGTAGCCCATACCTGCAATCCCAGTACTCAGGAGGCTGAGGCACGAGGATTGCCGTTAGTTTGAGGCCAACCTGGGCTATGTAGTGAGTGAGTTCAGAACTAGTTCCAGACTAGAAAGTGAGACTCTGTCTCAAAAAAAAAAAAAAAAAAAAGATAACTTGGCTAGAGTTGGAGGAATAGTACAATAGTTAGAGCACCTGCCTAGCAAGCACTGGCCCTGGGTATAACTCCCCAGCACCACATAAGCTGGGTGTGGTGGCACACACCTGTCATCCCAGCACTCTGAAGACTGAGGCAGGATGATTGCTATGAGTTCAAGGCCAGCCTGGGCTACACAGTGAGTTCAGGACCAGATTGGAGAGGAAAAAAAGAAAAGAAAATGGTTATGTAGGTAGTTATATGAGGTGACAGGTGTGTTCATTTGCTTGATGACAGCAACCACTTTACTATCTTCATGTGTACCAACCAGGACATCTTGTTGTATACCTTAAATACATATAATGAAAAAGTTCTTTTGAAGAGCCCATATCTCCTATCACAGGACAAACAGATGATTCCCGCCGACCAATCAAGCTAATTCGCTGTAGAACTGGAACTCATCCAGCTCCCTATTGGCCTGTGTATAACTATCCTGCACACCACAGTTCGAGTGAGGATTGCTGTTAGAGGCTCACATGTGTACTTTTCTTTGGAGAATTGCCCCCAGCAAGAGTGGTCACTTTGTTTGGGCTGTCATCACACAAACACACACACACACACACACACACACACACTTAAAGCTAACAAAGTACAAAACACAGCTGCTTACTTGCTTCAGGGTGATGACGCAGTGCAAATCAAGCTTCCCAGCTCTGCCAGAAGCCAGGCCACAGCTAGGCGTGAGTGACTCTTCTCTGCCCAGCGCCTTCTCCTGTCCTGTCCTGTCCTGTCCCTTACCCCCTTCTTGGCCCAAGCTCCACTCAAAGCCAGCCCTACCCTAGATTGAAGTGCTTGGGTTATGTGGGCAAGGGAGTTCTCTTCGTTTGTGTAAACTAACAATAGCTTCGTTGGGTTTTGGGGTATTTACAACCAAAACAGCTCTGAGAGATGCAGGGATGGCAAGCCCACAGCAGCTGGAAAA